>JAGFNQ010004303.1:0-65099 GCA_024364735.1 Boesenbergia rotunda
AATGTAGATTAAACTCGTACTCGTAATTTATTTTTATGTTCGCAACGGATCCGTGGCCGAACTTCTGGGGTTTCCGCAACGCAAAAACGGTTTTTGCGGCCCAGAATTTCCAACAGTGGTATCAGAGCCACGTGTGAACCTTGTACGAGTTTAAATTTGTTTTTTTTTGTATTAGATACAAAATTTAAAGACAAATAATATTCTGTGATTTTTCGAAATTTATAGAATTTATGGGTATTTTTCTCATGAAGTCGAAGCAACAAGTGTTCGGACACTTGTAGGCTTCACCGATCGAGAAAAACTTTCCGAAACGGAAAGATCTCGCTATAATCTTTCGGGACAGCGGCTTAAGTTGTTGTAAGGTGATTTTGGGACACTCGCGAAATTCATTTCGCGAGTAGGGGCGCCGCCCCTAACCCCGCGAGGGGCATTGTCCCGCAATCGTGCCCGAAAATCGTGTAGCGGGACCGTTACGGAAGTGTAACTCATAATATCGTAAAATTGTCGAAAAAAATTATAGAAATTTATTTAAAATACATAATTTGGAATTATGTATGGATTTGTGATGATCATGGCCCAATAAAAACCCAATGTGATTGGAATGTGTTGTAATTCATATTACGGTCTGCGTACCGTTTTTGTGGTTGTGCGTGTTGTATAGTGTATGCGACCTGCGAGTCGGCTTCTTTTATTTTATTTCTGTACTTTCTTATTTTGTAATGTACAAAATGAAGACGCTGGGCGGTCCTTCCGAAGACGGAGTTATGGAGGGAGCCGACGACACGTGGCGGTCAAAGGAGAAGCTTGGAGAAGCGAAACCCTAGGTTGACCGTCCGATCTTCTCATTGGCTTGAGAAGATCGTAGTAGGGCCATGATCCAATCACAAATTAAATTATTTTATTATTTGCTTGTATGTGATGCATGCTAGAGTAAAATAATTAGAGCCTTGTGTATATGATACACCCTCTCTCTTGCGATTAGATTCGATCTAATTCAAATCAACTCATTCTCGAAATGCCTACCAAGTTTTGATACCTATCACTACCTCGATCATTTGTTGTTGTTGAATCTGCCAAAGCAGAGCAACACATTTAATCTTGGTAGGGTACGGAGGGACAATCTTGGTCCTGCCTATCACGGCTTGGGTGAGAACAAACTCAATCAGATTGAGTGAAACTAGTTAACTCGGTCGGATCGAGTCTAACTATAGGCATATTCCAATCGTTGGAAAGGTAGGATAAAAATCGCATTTATATTAAAACTTGGGCGATTTAGCCAAAGCTAACTCAAGTTTTTATGTAAATGTAAATTTTAATCCTATAAACAAGAGTTGCATAGAGATGTAATCGGTAAATTGTTACCTACCGATCGTACTAAGTCTTGGGCGATTTAGCCAAAGCTAACTCAAGGCTTAGTATGATGTGGATCTTGTCCCACTATATTATAGTTAAATTAGATAGAATCTTGTAGCGTGGTTTGACCACATCTATGACTTGATTCTATAAATTTTCTATAATTCAGTGGGAGAATCATTTAATTAAAGGCCTAATTAAATGAAAAGGAATATGTTATTTAATTTTCTGCATTTTATTGTTGTAGATTGCCATGTCGACAAACGCAAATACTCTCTCCCTGCGATCTGTCCTTGAGAAGGACAAGCTCAACGGAGCAAACTTCCTGGACTGGTACAGGAACTTGAGAATAGTTCTCAAGCAAGAACGTAAACTGTACGTTCTGGAGCAGCCTATTCCCGAGGCACCTCCTGCCAGTGCCACGCGAGCTGACCGTGATGCTCACAAGAAGCATCAAGATGACGCATTGGATGTGTCATGCCTTATGCTCGCAACCATGAACTCTGAGCTTCAGAAGCAACATGAGTTAATGGATGCTTTCGATATGGTTGAGCATCTGCGTCAACTGTATCAAGGACAAGCAAGGCACGAGAGATTTGAGATCTCTAAGGCACTGTTTCAGTGCAAGATGCAAGAAGGGACTCCCGTAGGTCCCTATGTACTCAAGATGATTGGGTACATAGAGAATTTACAGAGATTGGGATTCCCACTGGGCCAAGAGCTGGCCACAGACTTGATCTTGCAGTCCCTACCCGAAAGTTATAGTCAATTTGTCATGAACTGGAACATGAATGAAATTGACAAGCCCCTGCCTGAGATGCTCAGCATGTTAGAACTGCTGAGCTCAATCTTAAGAAGGCCAAGCCCATTTTGATGGTGCAGAAGGACAAAGGTAAGGGCAAGCCCAAAGGCAAGGGAAAGTCTCAAGCCAAGGGCAAGGGCAAGGGCAAAGCACTGAAACCCAAAGGAGGGGTTGCCAAGGATGCTACCTGCTTCCACTGTGGTGAGACCGGACACTGGAAGCGGAACTGCAAGAAATATATGGAAGATCTCCAGAAGAAGAGAAGTCAGACTTCTACTTCAGGTATTCATGTTATAGAAGTCAATTTGTCTATTTCTACATCATGGGTATTAGATACCGGATGTGCTTCTCACATTTGTACTAATGTGCAGGCGCTGAGAAATAGCAGGGCATTGACAAAGGGCGAGGTGGACTTACGAGTTGGCAATGGAGCAAGAGTTGCTGCTGTTGCTACAGGAGTTTATATGCTATCTCTGCCCTCTGGGCTTGTACTAGAGTTAGATGATTGTTATTATGTGCCTGCTCTGACTAAGAACATAGTTTCTGTTTCTTGTTTAGACAAGAAAGGATTTTCGTTTATAATAAAGAACAAATGTTGTTCAGTTTATTTGAATGAAATGTTCTATTGTAGTGCACCTCTAATGAACGGACTCTATCTTCTAGACTTAGAAAACCCTATCTATAACATAAATACCAAAAGGCTCAAGTCTAATGACTTGAACCAAACCTATATCTGGCACTGTCGCTTAGGCCATATAAATGAGAGTCGCCTATCCCAGCTCCATAGAGATGGTTTGCTGGACTCATTTGATTTTGAATCATTTGAGACATGCGAGTCTTGCCTTCTTGGCAAGATGACCAAGACTCCATTCAGTGGACACAGCGAAAGAGCAACCGATTTGTTAGGTCTTATACATAGCGATGTATGTGGCCCTTTCAATGTTGCTGCCAGAGGTGGTTATAGGTACTTCATTACATTTACTGATGATTTCAGTAGATATGGTTATGTGTACTTGATGACACATAAGTCAGAATCCTTTGAAAAGTTCAAAGAATTCAAGAATGAAGTACAAAACCAGCTTGGCAGGAGTATTAAAATACTTCGATCAGATCGAGGTGGAGAATACCTCAGCCATGAGTTCCGTGACTATCTAGCTGAGTGTGGGATTCTGTCCCAACTCACTCCTCCTGGAACACCACAATGGAATGGTGTGTCCGAAAGGAGGAATCGTACCCTATTAGATATGGTGCGATCCATGATGAGTCACACAGATCTTCCTATATCCTTTTGGGGATATGCTCTGGACACGGCAGCCTTCACTCTTAACCGTGTTCCATCAAAGGCTGTAGTAAAGACACCATATCAGATATGGACTGGGAAGAGTCCCCAGATGTCTTTTATGAGGATTTGGGGTTGTGAGGCTTACGTTCGACGTCAAGTCTCAGACAAACTGGGACCCAAATCTGATAAGTGCTATTTTGTAGGATATCCCAAGGAAACGAAGGGATATTACTTCTACATTCCCAGTCAGCACAAAGTGTTTGTGGCGAAGACTGGGGTTTTTCTAGAAAGGGACTTTGTTTCTAGAAAAACTAGTGGGAGTACGTTCGATCTTGAAGAACTTCAAGATATGGACCAAAGCACTGAGGCCTTGATGGAGGTTGAACAGGAACCACAAAGTGTTGTGGATCATGAGATTGTTACACAAGGAGTTATGGAACAACATCCTGTTCAAGTAGACCTACCTCTTCGCAGGTCTGGTAGGGTACGTCATCAGCCTGAGAGATATTCATTTCTCTTGTCTGATGACAATGACGTTGTGCTCATTGAGAATGAGCCTACAACCTATCAGGAAGCTGTGATGAGCCCAGACTCTGAGAAATGGCTTGAGGCCATGAGATCCGAGATGGATTCCATGTACACCAACCAAGTTTGGACCTTGGTTGATCCACCTGAAGGGGTAAAACCCATTGGGTGTAAGTGGGTCTTTAAGAGAAAGACTGACATGGGAGGACTTACGCATACCTATAAGGGTAGACTGGTAGCAAAGGGTTTCAAACAAATTCATGGTATTGACTATGAGGAAACTTTTTCTCCAGTAGCGATGTTCAAATCCATTCGGATCATGCTTGCTATTGCAGCATACCACGATTATGAGATCTGGCAGATGGATGTCAAAACCGCGTTCCTGAATGGGAACCTACTCGAGGATGTGTACATGACACAACCTGAGGGTTTTGTAGATCCAAAGCATACTGGCAGAGTATGCAAGCTGCAAAGGTCCATTTATGGACTAAAGCAAGCTTCTCGGAGCTGGAATCTTCGATTCGATGATGCAATCAAACAGTTTGGTTTCATCAAGAATGAAGATGAACCCTGTGTCTACAAGAGGGTTGAAGGAAACATAGTAGTTTTCCTCATATTGTATGTGGATGACATACTACTCATTGGGAATGATATTCCTATGCTTCAGTCTGTGAAGACTTGGCTGGGGAATTGTTTCTCAATGAAGGACTTAGGTGAAGCAGCCTGTATTTTAGGCATCAAGATCTATAGAGATAGATCTAAGAGATTGCTTGGCCTAAGTCAGAGTACATACATTGACAAGGTCTTACTTCGGTTTGCCATGCAGAATTCCAAGAAAGGATTTCTGCCTATGTCACATGGTATGAGTCTTTCGAAGACTCAAAGTCCCTCTTCTAGAGAGGAGAGAGACCGCATGGATCAGATCCCTTATGCCTCGGCCATAGGATCTATCATGTACGCCATGCTATGTACTCGTCCTGATGTCTCGTATGCTTTAAGTATGACGAGCAGATACCAGTCAGATCCAGGTGAGCGTCACTGGATAGCGGTCAAGAATATTCTTAAGTACTTGAGAAGGACTAAAGAATATTTCTTGATATATGGGGGCGATGAGGAGCTAACTGTAAAGGGTTACAGTGATGCCAGCTTCCAAACCGACCAGGATGATTATCGGTCGCAGTCAGGGTTCGTGTTTTGTCTGAATGGCGGCGCTGTGAGCTGGAAGAGTTCGAAGCAGGACACAGTTGCTGATTCTACAACAGAGGCTGAGTATATTGCTGCATCAGAAGCAGCAAAGGAGGCAGTTTGGATCCGCAAGTTCGTTGCAGAGCTTGGGGTGGTTCCTAGCATTGCAGATCCCATAGAGCTCTATTGTGACAATAATGGGGCTATTGCGCAGGCTAAGGAACCTCGCTCACACCAGCGGACCAAACATATACTACGGCGCTTCCATCTCATTCGAGAGATCATCGATAGAGGAGATGTGAAGATATGCAGAGTACCCACAGAGGCGAATGTCGCAGATCCCCTGACCAAGGCTTTGGCACAGACAAAGCATGATGGTCACACTAGATCATTGGGTATTAGATACTACAGTGATTGGCACTAGTGCTAGTGGGAGATTGTTGGTGAGAGCCCTAGAGCCGATCATGTAATGATTGTATGGACTAATTTGTATCATATTCCTATGTATAAATAAAGGCATGTTTTATGGTTATTATACTTACGTGTATTTGTGCCAATTAGCTAAGTATAATAATGTCCTTGAGTAGAAGGTTCTTATCTATATCAATCGATTGGTTGAATCGATAGTGAGATGATATAGAGAACACTACTCTAAATAATTCCTAGTCAAGTATTAACATTCAAGGACAATGTTAATACGTAGAGGCTAGCATGTAGGTCAACATGATGACTTGATCTCACAAGTCATAGATATAGAGATATCAAGTTGACACATGGGTATGCATTGGAGAATGTATACTGAATGACCCACCATGAGAAAGTATCATGGATCGTTATATGAGTGTCATATACTTTCTCATGTGGCTATTAGTATGACTATTAGTCCTTGGACCTGAAGTCACCATGGATTCCTACATAAGGAGTTACGTACTTTGGCTTCGTCAAACGTCACCCGTAAATGGGTGGACTATAAAGGCGATTACTGGGTATGTAACAAATTATGGAGAGGGATGTGAGTGATGTAGATGGGATCTATCCCTCCTATATGACGGGAGCGATATCGTATTCTTGATAGAGTGAGACCACAAAGTGCATGGCCATGCCCAAGTGAGTCAATATGAGATATTGAACTCATTTGATTAGTGTGAGTCTACTTGGAGTTCAAGATATAGATTGACTCGAGGATGACACGGTCTATGCCTCAATTGAGTCAATCTAGATATCATGGATAGAGGGACATTATCATATATTGTGAGAGTCACAATTATTAGTCACAAGGTGATGTTGGATCTCAACATTCTTGTAACTTGGGTAGCAATGATGTGTTGCTAGATACCGCTCATTGCTTATGTTTCTAAGAGGTTAGAAGCATTGCCAACGTTACAAGAACCTATAGGGTCACACGCAAAGAACAAATAGATGGAGAAAAATTGAAGTCAAGTTTGACTTGGCTAAATATGGAAAGTCCATAAAAGGCAAGTTTGACTTGACCTAAATCCAAATCAAGTTTGACTTGACTTGGTTCCACTTCAAGTTAGACTTGACATGGGAGAAGAAATGGAGTCAAGTTTGACTTGACTATTTATGGAAAGTCCATAAAAGGCAAGTTTGACTTGACCAAAACCCACCTCACCTTTGTTTGACCAAGTGATGACTTGGTTTTCCCCCCATTTGAATTTCGAATTCAAATTGAAAAGGGATATGGAAGGCCACCTAATGGCACTTAATAGCCATTATGGCCGGCCACCTAATGGCCATTAATGGCCATTAAGTGGCCGGCCACCATGAAGGAACAAAACCGATGTTTTGTTTCATTTTGGTGTGGGTGAGGCTTTTCTTCTTCTCTCTTGATTTTTGGTTGGAGTGCTTCTTCGACCTCTCCTCTTGGCCGAAACCTATAGGTTGCTAGCACACCTAAGGTTTTGATTCATCTTCATTTGTTCGCGTGGATACGTATAGAGGAGTGTCTGCTTTGATACTCTACGAGATCCGGCGGCCTTTTGGACAAGCGGGAAAGCGAAGGGCTACGCGTCAAGGGTAATGATTCTTATCAAGTAGATCTAATGTAGATTAAACTCGTACTCATAATTTATTTTTATGTTCGCACGGATCCGTGGCCGAACTTCTGGGGTTTCCGCAACGCAAAAAGCGGTTTTTGCGGCCCAGAATTTCCAACAGAGTTTGCATGTAATATTTCCCAACTATGCTTATGAATGATCTCCATGACATGCTATGCACTTAATGATGTTAATATGATGTTTATTCATGATTTTAACATGCTTGGAAACTAAGGTATGTATGCTGGAATTTTCTGTAAAGAATGATAAGTAGGACTTAAGAAGGGGTAACAACCCCAACATGCCTTCTAATGTCTCCTCTATGATGCCTACCTTAATGTATGATGTTAGTGTAATGTTTTTCATGGTTTATCATGCTCTAAACTTAGAGTTTATATGCTGAAATTTTCTAATTAAATAAGAATTTGGGCTAAGGGGGAAGCTACAACCCCAATTAGGCACGCCAAGGAAGCCCATGATATGCTATGAGTAGTATAGGTGATAACATGTCTTCTCCCATGCTTTTTCATGCTCTAAGAATCATGATGTACATGTCTATGTTTAAGCTCTTTAAGCACCCTTATGTTATGCATGGCTTATGTATGATGAAATGCCTAAGAGATGCTTCCCTGTATGTCGGGACTAAGAGCACTCTTCATGATAAGATAAAAGGCATGCCATGCTCATGATATGACAATGATGTGATAGGTTATGATGATATGCTTATGATATGATAAGAATGTGCTATGCAACCCCTAGGTCGACGGACTATGAACGGACCTAGTAAGAAACAAGAATGTGCTATGCTTATGATATCATAAAATCCATGTATGCTATTTTACTTTGTATGGCTTGTACCGGATCCTAGCAAGGTCCACGGGTTGGCTCCGGATGCAGCCCCTAGGTCGACGGACTATGAACGGACCTAGTAAGGGGATGGGCTCCCGAGACGCCCCTAGGTCGACGGACTATGAACGGACCTAGTAAGGGGATGGGCTCCCGAGACGCTCCTAGGTTGACGGACTATGAACGGACCTAGTTTCCCTAGTAGGTTAGAGACTAGCTACCTCGACCTATTAGGGATGCGCGCATTATGTATGTATATAAGTGGTACAAGCCGGGATCCTCCAAATGATGATGGATTATGTTTAAGTACCTATATGTATGATTTTAAGAAAAGCATATGCATGTATTCATCCTATGCATGGTTTCAAAAGAGCATCTTGCATTCGCATTTTTGTAATGACTATATGACTATTATGCTATAAGGGTGAATTATGTTAAGTTCAAGTATGCTTCTTATGATAAGTACATATGCTCCCTTATGCTATGTTAAGTTAAGTGTTTTGATGCTATGCACTATTATGACGTGATGTTTTCTCTACATGATGGAACGTATGATTTTGTGAGTAGGAAGGGATCTTACTAAGCTATATGCTTATAGTTTCCATGTTTCCCTTGTACTACAGAAAAGGGTAAGGAATGGCTAAACTAAAGGGAGCAGCAGGAGGGGCAAAGATGTGTGTGGTGGTGGCATGGTGGAAAAAGATCTACTCATGTTTTGTTTAGTTTATGCATATGCTGAGTTTTGCATGTTAAATGTTGAAACATACTTACTAAGTTGCTACTTGCTGATATTTAGACTCATATGGATATTTCATGCTCGATCTCGCTCATATGCTAAGTACTTAGTTAAGACTTGCTAAAGAACTTTAGTATTATGTTATCCTTCCTCATACTTACTACTCTGTCTTAAGAAATGGCTATGTGGCATGCTTCTATTATGCAAGTAAGAATGTAAAGGTACTTAGCATGCTCTCCTCAATGTCTAAGATGTTTAAAAGGTTTCATGCTTACATGTTCAAGTACAAGATTATACATGTATCATGTTCAAGTTTCATGTTTCAAACGCTTCCGCTAAAACGAAAATTATGTTCGCGTAACCCCGCCCTAGTGTGAGAAGGGCGGGCGTTACAGTTCTTTATGGGAATGGAACTTTGTGCAATGATATCTACACGTTAGATTTATCCGGTGACGTTTTCAATATCGAAGTTAGCAACAAACGTGCTAGAATAGATAATCGAATAGACTCCTACACGTGGCATTATCGTCTTGGCCATGTAAGTAAGAAACGCATGACCAAATTACACCGATGTGGAATTCTGGAATCATTTGAACCCGGTTCATTTGATACATGCGAATCATGCTTAAAAGGCAAGATGACAAAATTACCCTTTTCCGGAAAAGGTAATCCAGTGGGAGAATTGCTTGGTCTAATACATACTGATGTATGTGGACCAATGTCAACTCTTGCACAAGGAGGCTATAGCTACTTCATCACCTTTATCGATGATCACTCACGATTCGGGTACGTGTTCTTGATGAAACACAAATCTGAAGCTTTTGAGAAATTCAAAGAGTTCAGAAATGAAGTAGAGAAACAACTTGGCAAAAGTATTAAAATACTTCGATCCGATCGGGGTGGTGAATACTTAAGTCAAGAGTTTCAAGATTATCTTAGGGACAATGGGATATTATCCCAATGGACTCTGCCGTATACACCACAGCATAATGGTGTATCTGAGAGGTGCAACCGAACCTTGATGGACATGGTTAGGTCGATGATGAATCATGCAACTCTTCCAAAATCCTTTTGGGGCTATGCACTTAAGACAGTTGTTTACTTGCTAAACAGAGTCCCGACCAAGGTAGTCTCAACTACTCCATATGAGACGTGGAATAGTAAGAAACCTCAATTAACTCACCTTAAGATATGGGGTTGTCCTGCTTATGTGAAGCGGACTGTATCAGACAAATTGGATGCTAAGTCTGATAAATATCTATTTATTGGATACCCTAAGGAAACGAAGGGTTACCAATTCTATCATCCCTTGGAACAAAAGGTGTTTGTTTCAAGGCATGCTGTATTCCTGGAAAAAGAGTTTCTTTTACAAGAAAACAGTGGGAGTGGCATTGAACTTGATGAAGTTCAAGAAACTCCAATAGACATTACAGAGACACCTAGTCTAGACCCACAACCAATAACTCATAATGATGAGCTATCAGTTGAACCTAAAACTACACCACCTCTTCGTAGATCTGATAGGACACGCAATATTCCAGAGAGATACGGATTTCTCATAAGTGAATCGAACGACGTGTTACTCATAAGCGATGACGAACCTATCAGTTATGAAGATGTTTTGAAAAGTTCAGAAAGGGACAAATGGCTTGAAGCCATGAAGTCGGAAATGGATTCCATGTACGAAAACCAAGTATGGGACTTGGTTAACCCACCTGAAGGGATTAAGCCCATAGGGTGCAAGTGGGTTTTCAAAAAGAAAACCGACATGGAAGGTAATGTTGTTACCTTTAAGGCTAGATTAGTGGCAAAAGGATATCGTCAGAAACAAGGAATTGATTATGACGAAACCTATTCGCCAGTAGCTATGCTTAAATCCATTCGGATGCTCTAGCCATAGCAGCTCATTATGATTATGAGATATGGCAAATGGATATGAAAACAACTTTCCTTAATGGAAACCTGCTTGAGGATGTATACATGATACAACCCGAAGGTTTCACATCGGTTGATAAAACCAAAGTATGCAAGCTTCGACGATCCATATATGGACTGAAGCAAGCATCCAGGAGCTGGAACATCCTTTTTGATGAGACAATCAAAGAGTTTGATTTCTCACAAAATCCTAACGAACCTTGTGTGTACAAGAAGGTTAGTGGGAGTGCAGTCGTATTCCTAGTATTATATGTCGATGACATATTACCTATAGGAAACGATATATCAGTCTTACAGACAGTTAAAATTTGGTTGTCCAAAACTTTCTCCATGAAAGACCTGGGAGAAGCAACCTATATCCTTGGGATTAGAATCTATAGAGATAGATCAAAACGGTTGCTTGGTCTTTCACAGTCTACATATATAGACCGAGTGCTAAAAAGGTTTAGCATGTCGGAATCCAAGAAAGGTTACCTTCCCATCAGGCATGGGATCAACCTTTCAAAGTCTATGTGTCCGCGCACAGAAGATGAGAGGATTTGCATGAATAAGATTCCTTATGCATCCGCGATAGGATCTATCATGTATGCTATGTTATGTACAAGGCTCGATGTATCGTATGCTCTGAGTGTCACAAGAAGATACCAGTAGGATCCAGGAATGGATCATTGGGCGGCTGTCAAGACAATCCTTAAGTACTTAAGAAGAACTAAGGATATGTTCCTAATATATGGAGAAGGAGATATGGTAATACGTGGGTATACAGATGCCAGTTTCCAGACAGATAAGGATGATTCCAAATCGCAGTCTGGATACGTATTTACTTTGAATGGAGGCGCAGTAAGTTGGAAAAGTTCCAAACAAGACACCGTAGCGGATTCCACTACGGAAGCGGAATATATCGCAGCTTCGGAAGCAGCAAAGGAAGCAGTCTGGATCAAGAAGTTTGTCTCCGAACTTGGTGTGGTTCCAACCATTGATGACGCAGTGCTGGTTTACTGCGAAAACAATGGAGCTATTGCACAAGCAAAGGAACCAAGGTCTCATCAGCGATCCAAACACGTGCTTCGTCACTATCAACTGATCAGAGAGATTATAAGTAGGAATGATATACAAATTGAGAAAATTCTCACTGAAAGGAATTTAGCGGATCCTTTAAGTAAGGCCTTACCTCAATGCAAGTTTGAGGGTCATGTTAGAGCCTGTGGTATTGGATACCGTAGCGATTGGCATTAGGCCAAGTGGGAGTTTGTTAGTGATATGAGAGAAGTGTCCTAAGGTAATCGCCTTATGATTGTAAACATTTATTTATAAATGAAAATTCACTATTTGAGTATACGTATTTGTGTATTTGATTGGGATCTTAAACTCATCTACTGAATGTTCGCAATACAATTCACAGCATAAGAGAATTTGTGATGGGATCACAACTAGTGATTATCTCTACATGTGCAATTGTGAAGTATTGAAAATATCCCTAGTCGATGAATTGAAGAAACGGACACTATCAATTCTGTTGAGACTAGCATGGGTTATTCTCTAATCAGCTGATTCTCACTGGCTGGTGACATTGGGATGTCCGGAGATAAACATGGATGCTAGTTAAGGGAACTAGTTCATTGGAGTGACTAGCTGTAAAACTTCACATGGTAGTCTATACATAGACAGGTCAGTGAAGTTCTTACTGCAGCTTAAGTGTGATGTTCCTTTGACTTGCGGTGTTCAAGTCATCTTGGTCATGGAGACTTATACTTTAACATCTTAAGCAAGCATCTCCAAAGGAGGTGTGGACCCAGGATGGTTGGGTATAAGCCGAAGTGTCCGAAGATGTTTGAACAGCCTACAAAGGATTCACCACTCCTTGCGAGGAGATGTATACCCAGGCCTATCGTCGGATTGTTACTCAAAGCCTCTGGCCAGAGCATATCATGTTTAGAGTATGAGTCTCTTAAATACATGAGAGTAATTAGAAATCCAAAGGACGAGAAAGATACTACTTGGGTTAGGTGTGACATAGTCAGCCTAGTGGGGACTGACACACATAGGCCATGTCCTGAACCAAGTGGGTATAAGATGGTGAAGGGAATGAGGCACGATACATTAGAGCTGGCTAAGGGTTTCAGAATAATTTCTGAGGTCAACCGTTGATCTTTCAATTAATTGGGGATCATGATGTACTACTAGGCGCCACTCATGATCGTTCTATAATTGATGAATTATAGATGGCCAACATATATCGAAAGCCTATTTAGTCACACGCACTACGAGTAATCTGAGGGATTTAAAATGAGTTGAAAATTGGATTTTCCGATCAAGAGAAATAAATCGAATCTGAATTTATCATAGGCGCAACGGAAGCTTAAAATGGCTAAGTCTTTTGAAGGCTTATTGGGCGAATTAAATGAGTTTAATTCGCGAGGGAAGGGCTTGGAGTGGCCGGCCAAAGAGGGTACCCATCCTCTTTGGTTTGGCCGGCCACCTAAAGGAGAGAAACCAATTTAATTGGTTTAAATTATAAAATAAATCAAGCGCGATTTGTTTTATAAAATTATGGATAAATAAATTTATTTTCATGGAAATTAAAATAAACTTTAAATGGTTTATTTTTATTTTATAAAATCAATTATGAATTGATTTTTCCATGATAAGAAAAATTTATATAATAAATTTATTCTTTTTATGGAAATTAAAATGAACCATGGATTGGTTTATTTTATTTTATAAAATCAACTATGAATTGATTTTTCCATGATAAAGAAAAATTTATATAATAAATTTATTCCTTTTATGGAGATTAAAATAAACTTTAAATGGTTTATTTTATAAAATCAATTATGAATTGATTTTTCCATGATGAGAAAATTTATATAATAAATTTTATGAAAATTTATTCCATAATTAAAAAGAGAGATGTATTTGTTTTATTATAAAATTAGTTATAATAAAACTTGGCATAACGGAATAATTAATAAGAAAATTTATAAGATAAATTTCTTATGAAAATTTATTCCGTTAATTCCGTTAAAGGGGAGACATGGCAAGGGAGAGGCTACTATATAAAGGAACCAAGGCTAGGCTTGAATTTCTCAATTGAGTTATCAAGAGATTAGTAGTTCCCTCTCTCTCTCTAACTCTCTCTCTCTCTAGGCCCGACCCCCCTCTCTCTCTAGGGCCGGCTCTCTCTCCTCCCTAGGGCCGGCGCACATCCCAAGGGTGGCCGAGAGCTTCATCCGCCAAGAAGGTGCCGAAGAAGAAGAAACGGATCGCGACTCCTTATTTCCTTTCCCGGAATTTTGATTCCGTTACTTGGTGGTTAGTTTCCATCTTTCTCTCTTGTTTTTTTAGTTGTGCCTTTGGAGAATCTAGTAGTTCTCGTCGGCATAAAACTCGTGGCTTTGCGAAGTCATCCCGAAGAGAACTCGGCGTGGACGCGAATAGAGGCGGAGCTTCCAAGGGACGCTACGGTTGGATCTCGTCCCTTACTTCGAGTTACGCGAGGTACTTAGTTAATTAGTTTACTTTTTCACAAAATTTTAATTTATGATCATGTCCACACATCATAAGGTCGCATGCTAGATACGTGGCTAAATATAATTTGAGAAATTATTTATGCTAATTCTTCTGCTGCACGTAAATATTTTAAAATTTACGAACCCGTATCCTTGTCAACATGCACCCGGTCCCAACAGCCTCCAGCTTATCTCCATGCCACCCTTCACCATACCGAGGCCGTCTAGTCAAGTCAATATGTGTACCTGCACAACCTGCACACTCAGCATACACATATTAGAATAGAAGGGGAACCTAACTTAAACCCTTTGCTCAAATATCAAAACACTTGGTCACTCCGGACCACAGATTGGCTCAACAAAGAGATGGAAGAGAAGAAGAAAACTCTCCCTTCTCCCTAAACCCTAGCCGCACCCCTCCCTTTGTTACCGGTGCCACACGCCCAAGAGGAGAGAGAGAGAGAGAGAGAGAGAGAGGGAGAGAATAGAATTAGGTTAAGGGTTTTCATGATGGTTTAAGAGGCTATATATAGGCTATAATAGGGACCAAAAGGAGGAGTTGGTTTTGGTCTCCTAACGGATCTTTAACCCGATCCGTTAATAATAACCCGCTCCACTAAAGGATTATTATTGAATTAACGCACCAACCCCATATTAAAATATGGGCTCCTTTTTATTATGTGTACATTATCTCCCCGTGTTAATGATATTGCATGTCCACTCAACTTTATTATCATGTCGGATCAAGTCCACCTGCAGGGTTTACATGATAATCCTTATGAGCTCCTCAAGGGGACATCATCAGCCTAAATAATTAGGACACGATTTCCTTCTATAATCAACGACACTCATATAATTAATATTATTTCCTAATTTACTGGGCCTATTGATTTAACGATTAAATCTCACCCATTGGTAAATTAATGAAATAAATATTAAGTATATGTGCCCGTTATTATATCGGGATTAAGAGCATGTACATCCATAATAACTGAGGTCTTGTTCGATTATAGTCAGTATAAATCGAATCACCTCAAAACGGTCCTGCTCAATACACACAAAGTGCACTAGTGTAATTCTATAGTCGAGATAGACTAATACCAAATTACACTACAACCGTTTCAATGGTTTGTCCAAATCCATCTTGGTTGTGAGCCACTACTTATACTTTTCAAGGAACTGATAACATGATCTTCTGTGTGACACCACACACCATGTTATCTACAATGTGAAGTAATGGACAATTGCATAACAAATATAAAATGCAAACACATGACCACTATGATTCTTATTCCAAAATAGATGTTCATACAAAAGCTAGGCTCTTATAGTATACATCCTAACAGTGAGATGGTAGGAAGATGAATAAAACTCAAGGTGTTGATTTAGTGCATCTTATTGAGTTTTAGGCTCATCAAAATTATAGAAAATGTGAACCCTAATCATTGGGAAAGCTAATGTACAAGCCATTTGCATTTAGTCTAAAGAACATGATTGGAAATTGCTTTTGAAAACTATTTCAAAACTATTTTGGAAAACCTTGGCGAAGACCGTCTTTTCAAAGGAATCACTATTGATTAAATGTATACAAAGTAAAGTGAAATATTAAAGTTTCTTAAGGTTTCCAATTTTGTGTTAATCTTTGAAAATGGGATATATTTTTATAGAAAATTGTTTTTCTATGATAGTATATGATATAAATAATGTCTATGTAAAATTTCATGATTTTTTGATAATCGTAGAATTATTTTATGATTTTCTAAATTTGAATATCAAATTATTTTCAGAAATAAGAAAATTTCAGTTAAGGTAATCGACTGGCCCAGTCGGCTGCCTCACGCTAATCGATTATTACAATCGATTAGAGTTCATTTTTCGTAAAAAAAACTCTCTAAATAGATCAGGTAATCGACTGAGTGTGTCGAAATCAATTAGAACCCTACTCTAATCGATTCAGAGAGGTTGAAATCGATTGGTAACTAAAACCAATCAATTAGAAACCCTGATTTTGGCTAGTTTTGACTTATTTCAGTCCATTGAGCCATAATTAAGTCATTTTACTATTCCTAATCCTATAAGATACTTGTATAAGCATTTATGGGTACTTTTCATGATGAAAATAAGAAGGGATGGTTGAAGAGGACTAGTTTGATGTTATGGAGAGGTTAAGTTTAAGTTTAAACTTTTAAAACCTCATGACTTCTTTTCAATTTTTTTCTCTAAAGATTTAGGAACTCAAAGTCATTGTTGGTGCAATAATAAAAGTTATATTTTGGAGGGGAGGTCTTTCTTAAAAGTATAATTTTCTTCTTTGATAAAGATAAGGAGGCAATGAGAATTAAGAATCTTCAATGTGATGAATGCTCAAGGTTGAGCATAGGAGACAATGATAGGTATGGGACATTTATTGGGGACCTTTGCATAAGTTGACTCTTAGGGGGAGAGTTTTTGATGTGTGTCAAAAGGGAAGAAAATATGGAGTTAAGTAAGCTAAAAGGTTGGATTAATTTAAATATATTGTCAAATATCAAAAAGGGGGAGATTGTTGGTGCAATCATCCTTGGGTCAAGGCTGACTAAGTTGACTAAGCTCGGATTGGCTCGAGTATGAGTTTCAATGTTTAACAATGATGTTTGAACATGTGAGGAAAGTCCTAGTGGGACTAGGCAAACCTAGTTAAGAACTAGGTGAAGACCAAGGTGGGTTAACTAGGAGCTAAACATTTGGCACAAGAAAAGTCCTAGTGGGACTAGGCAAACCTAGTTGGGAACTAGGTATAGTCTAAGGTGGGTTAGTTGAGAGATAAATACATGGTAAAAAGGAATGTTCTAGTGGAACTAAGCAGACCTTGTTGGGAACTAGGTGAAGACCAAGGTGTGTTAACTGAGAGCTAAACACTTGGTACGAGAGAAGTCTTGGTTGGGAACTAGGCAAGGGAAAAGTCCAAGTAGGTCAAGGGTTGACCGAACACTTGGTAACAAAGTCCTAATAGGTTATGGTTGACCGGATGTTGGGTAATGAACCCTAGACTTGGGTTAGGTGAGTTAGGTCTTGGTAATCAATTGAAGCAATCAATTAGCCGCAATCTAATTGATTAGGGTGAATTTCATGAGAACATAGAGAAATGGGGAATCGACTGGCCAGTCGATTCATCCATTCCCAGTCGATTGGGTGATTGACTGGGAGAGGATTTCTTGCTAAGGGAAAAGAGCCGAATCGATTGGCCAATTGATTCTGATTAGCTGAATTGATTGGTGAATCAATTCAGTAGGGTTTTCTGCTATTTGTTGAAAACAAACAGAGAGTTGTGTAATTGTTGGTCAATTGATTTCACAACTAGTCTACTAGGGCAATCGACTAGGAAAAGCAGAAATAGAGTCGGAGGATTAAACAACTAGATATGTTTGGATCTAGGTGTAATGGACTAGGTAGTCGATTATCCTTAATCGGACAATATAAAGGATTTCCACTAAAAAATTCTAACAGAACATCTTCTCCTCCTTCTTCACTATTCATGAGAAAGTGTTGCTGCACTTCAAGAGGCTATTCCAAGCAAGAAGAAGAAAGTAAGATAAGCAAGAGTTTATTTGTGTAAATCGTGAGTGATTTCATTTGTATTTGCTCATGTTCTTGTTATATTTCTTTGTGAGTTTGCATGAGGCTTCTTCGCCTCCAAGATGAAAACATTCATTGTTGATATGAGAGTGCGGAGTGGAATTTTAGATTAGTCACCTAAAGGAGGTGGATACCATGTAAAGAAGAAGGTATTAGCATTTCCTCATGTTTTTTTTTCGCGACAAATCTTTATCAAGCAAAAGAGAAGCTATTCACCTCCCCCTCTAGCTTCTATCGGTCCTAACAACCCTGTCACGAGATCTCACAACCTCTGGGTTGCCCTCTCCTACTACGTGGCGACTGTAAGTACCTCGGGATAGTTTTGATGTGGTCAACAGAGTCAAGTTTGGTCCTATTGGTATTTGATCCTTGTGTCTAAATGTGCAGGAGCTTAATAGTATAGGAAGTCGAACGGAAGTCGTAGAAGATGAGATGGGTGGCGCAAAAAGGGAGTCAATGGGCTCGACGCATCTGAGGGACAGGAAGGCTGCAGAAGAGTACACCGGTGGAGTGAGAAGAACACACGCGACTTCGAGGGATGAGAAGAAGGGGAGGAAGTTTACTCATGGAGAAGGTCGGAGATGGGTTTTAGTGAGACCAATTCTGGATGGCTAGATATCACCCAGGAGGCTGGAAGAAGGTTGGTCAACTAGAGTTGACAAGTTAGCTCCCGAGCGCTCGAGTGGATTCGTGCACCCGGGTAATCATGCACCTGCATAGATATGGGTGCCCGGCAATACAGGCGCCTGAGTTCATATGAGCGCACGAGTTCATATGGGCGCCCGAGACTTGATGTTTATTGACAAAACGAGCCATTTTCTGGATGTTGCGATGTGGATAAGCATTGACTGCTATGAGACGCTCGTGTAGCACTCGGGCGGCTGTGATGTGCCACATCAATATGTCGATATGTTTTTCCAGGGGCTATAAATATGCCCCTGAACTTAGACCTATTCATCATTCGAATTGTAACGAATTTTGTAATAGCTTTCTTCTATTTTCTTTGAGTTTCTAATTCTGTAAGAAGCTTCTCCGCTCACAAGGAGTTGATTTGGAGATTATGATGCATTTCCTTGGATTAGCTACCTTCTTGGTTACAACCAAGTAAATCTGTTTGTGCTACTTTCTATTTCTTAGTTAATATTATTTATGCTAACTAACTTTCTTTGTTAAGTTAAACAAAAGATCTCGAGTTTATTTTTTAGTGGCAATTCACCCCCTCTCTTGCCGACTACACGGGTCCTACAAGTGATATCAGAGCAAGGACTCTTTGGAAAGACTAACTGCCAACTGAAACAACACACATGGCCGGATCAAGCATTTACCTACCTATGTTCGTGGGAGAGTTCGTAATTAGGAAGCGCAAAATGGAGGTATACTTTAAAATTGATTTTGATATATTACTAATGATAAAATAAGGTTTTGAAGCACCAAAAGATAACGACGAAAACAAAAAGGAAGAGCATCTCTGGACCAAGAAGGAGCAAGAGGATTTTGTAGCCAACAACAAAGCAGAGTTCCATCTGTTGAGCATGTTGCCACCTCAAGAAGTCAACCAAATCGACAGTTATGGTTCGGCAAAGGATCTTTGGGAAAATTTCCTAGAGATTAACGAAAGTACCTCTGAAGCTAAACTAGCAAAATGAGATATCCTCCGAATAAACTCAATAACCTCCGAATGGAAGAAGGAGAGTCGGTGGCCTAACTACATGACAAACATAAAGAGCTGATCACCGGACTCAACCTTGGAGAAATGGTAACGAATCAGGACTCACAAAAATACACTCTCAATGCCTTCCCATGAACACTGGACTGGTCTTCCATCATCGACTCATACTATATATATCCAAGGACCTTGAGGTATGTATCTTAGAATGTTTATTTTCTACTTTGGAATTACACGAAACTTGGTATGCCGAAATGAGAAAAGAAGGCCTAAATCAGAACCTAGCGCTGAAGGCCCCAAAATACAAGAAGGTCCAAAAGGATGAATTAGACTCAGACACATCGCTCGACGAGGAAGGAAAAGCGTATATGGTAAGAAAGTTTTCTAAATTCCTTAAAACTAACAAATTTAGTAAGTCGCAGGCATCAAAACTACTAAGCAGCAAAAGGAAGGTCCGTTGCTACAATTATCAAGAGAAATAACACATCAAGGGTAACTGTTCGAGACAAAAAAAGAAAGATAAAGAAAGTAGCCAAATCGAAGCAATCAAAAGAACCTAAATGCGATATAGAGCAAATCATCATCCTTAGAATTCGACATAGAAGAATATGCTGGTCATGCGTTAATGGCGGACTACCAAGAAGAAGACAATGAAAGCTCATCCATCATGAGCATCAACGAAGGGGGAGTATCTGACTGTGAATCCGACACGGTAAGTGAGGTACGTAACCTCCCTCCTGACCAATTATATGTAACTTACAAAATAAGTACATTAAATTAAAGAAGAAAAATGGAGAATCAAAATTGAATTTATCCTGTGCATGCCCACTAGAAATGCTTGACAAAGTTCAAAGTGAGATTTTAAAATTGAAACAACAAATTGATATATTGAAAAAGAATTCAACATGCCTAAATTCTTATACTTGTGCAAATGTTAGAAATTTTCATGATTTAAACCGGTACCTTAGAAATGATAGGGGAAAAATTGCGAGAATTTTAAAAAATTATATTCCACCCAAATTTTGATAAATCCAGTAGGTAGAAACTTGTTTTGAATTACGAAATCAGTACTAAATTGTTAGAATTTTTTTCATACTAATAATTAATGTTTGTAAATTTTTGTTTATATACCATTTTTGGAAATTAAATTTGCAAAAAATTTATTTTCAATTTTTTTGTGATAGACTTAATTCTTATCAACTCATAGATTTTTTTTTGTAATTTTTTGACTATTAGTTAAATTTTTATGAATTTTTGATAGAAAATTAATTTTTAATTTTTAAAAAAATCTTAGAAAATAATTTTTGAATAATCTAATTTTTCAAGATCTATAGACTAAAATTTAAATGTTGAGAACAATTTTCAAGTTTTCTTTTGTTTGAAATCTAATTTTTAAATTTATTTTTAAAAATTATCTAAGTCTAATAATGAAAATTATTTCCCTTTACTTAGAATGATTATTTTTCTCTGAAAATTTTAAAAAGTAAAACATAAATTTTTTACACATTGTAGAATATTATGAGAATGTTTGATTAGATGATAAATTTTTTATAAATATTTTTTTCAAAAATCATAATTTTAATTTTAAAAAATATCTCAATGTTGATTTTTGGAAAATCAAATTTTTTGGAGACTACGTTAGATTTGTCATATTCTCAAAAAATTTAAAATTTTTGGATAAATAGATAATTTTCTATGATGCGTGTACTTTTACTTTAACTTCCTTAATTTTGTTTTCTCTTTTTCAATGCGTTTTTTGTTTTGTGATCACTTTTGGATAACGATAATGTTTTTTTCATTATATTTCTTCTAAGTTTTTTCCCTTAATATTTTTTTTTTGATGTGATCAATGGGGAAAAATGGAGGAATTAAGTTAAGGGGGAGATTTTAATTGCAAATTATTTTTGTAATAAATTGTTATATTTTACTTGTGTTTCTTTGTTGTTTATGTTTATGTTTAACCCTATCTAAATTCGGGTTGATACACATCAAAAATGAAGAGATTATAAGTATCTCGGGATGATTTTGATGTGGTCAACCGAGTTAAGTTAGGTCATGTTGGTATTTGATCCTTGTGTCTAAGTATGCAGGAGCTTAGAAGCATAGGATGTCTAGCGGTAGAAAACTACACTTATTTCTCTTGATCGGAAAATCTAATTTTCAACTCATTTTAAATCCCTCGGATTACTTGTAGTGCGTGTGACTAAATAGGCTTTCGATTTATGTTGGCCGTCTATAATCAACTAATTATAGAACGATCATGAGTGACACCTAGTAGTACATCATGACCCCCAATTAATCGAAAGATCAACGGTTGACCTCAGAAGTAATTCTGAAACCCTTCAGCAGCTCTAATAAATCGTGCCCCATTCCCTTCACCACCTTATACCCACTTGGTTCAGGACATGGTCTGTTTGTGTCAGTCCCCACTAGACTGACTACATCACACCTAGCCCAAGTAGTGTCTTTCTCGTCCTTTGGATTTCTAATTACTCTCATGTATTTAAGAGACTTACACTCTAAATATGATATGCTCTGGCCAGAGGCTTTGAGTAACAATCCGACGATAGGCCTGGGTATACATCTCCTCGCAAGGAGTGGTGAATCCTTTGTAGGTTGTTCAAACATCTTCGGGCACTTCGGCTTATACCCAATCATCCTGGGTCCACACCTCCTTGGAGATGCTTGCTTAAGATGTTAAAGTATAAGTCTCCATGACCAAGATGACTTGAACACCTCAAGTCAAAGGAACATCGCACTTAAGCTGCAGTAAGAACTTCATTGACATATCTGTATAGATAACCATATGAAGTTTTACAGCTAGTCACTCCAATGAACTAGTTCCCTTAACTAGCATCCATGTTAATCTCCGGACATCCCAATGTCACCAGCCAGTGAGAATCAGCTGATTAGAGAATAACCCATGCTAGTCTCAACAGAATTGATAGTGTCCGTTTTTATCAATTCATCGACTAGGGATACTTTCAATACTTCACAATTGCACATATAGAGATAATCACTAGTTGTGATCCCATCACAAATTCTCTTATGATGTGAATTATATTGCGGACATTCAGTAGATGAGTTTAAGATCCCAATCAAATACACAAACATGTTTACTCAAATAGTGAATTATCATTTATTAAAATAAATGTTTACAATCATAAGGCGATTGCCTTAGGACACTTCTCTCATATCACTAACAAACTCCCACTTGGCTTAATGCCAATCGCTACGGTATCCAATACCACAGGCTCTAACATGACCCTCAAACTTGTTTTGAGGTAAGACCTTAGTTAAAGGATCCGCTAAATTCCTTTCAGTGGGAATTTTCTCAATTTGTATATCATTCCTACTTATAATCTCTCTGATCAGATGATAGCGGCGAAGCACGTGTTTGGATCGCTGATGAGACCTTGGTTCCTTTGCTTGTGCAATAGCTCCATTGTTGTCGCAGTAAACCGGCACTGCCCCTTTCGACAACACCGCTGCCGACAAGAAGGATGACATGGGAAGGGACCCGACGGGCTCGGGGCATCCAAGGGATGAGAAGGCTGGAGAAAACTACACTGGTGGACCGAGAAGGACGCGCATGACATCCGAGGGAAGAGAAAGGGGAGGAATTTTGCTCAAAGAGAAGGTCGGAGGCAGGTTTGGGTGAGCCAAACTCTACATGGATGGAGATCACCCAAGAGGATGGAAAAAGATTAGTCAATTAGAATGATCAGTTAGATCCCGGGCGCTCAAGTGGATTTGGGCACCTGGGTAATCTGGCGCCTACAAAGATACGGGCGCCCGACCATACAGGCACTTGAGTTCATATGGGCGCCCGAGACTTGATTCTTATCGACAAAATGTGCCATTTTCTGGCTATTGTGATGTGGATAGCCATTGACCGCTACTAGGTACCCATGTAGCACTCGAGCACTCATGATATGTCATGTCAGCACGTAGATAAGTTTTCCTAGGGGCTATAAATATGCTCTTGAACTTAGAGCATTTCATCATTAATCGAGCTGTAACGAATTTTGTAATAGCTTTCTTCTATTTTCAATTAGTTTCTAATTCTATAAGAGGCTTCTCCGACCACAAGAAATTGATTTGGAGATTACGTTGCCATTGCCTTGGATTACCATCCTTCTTGGTTGCAACCAATTAAATTTATTTGTGCCACTTTTTGTTTCTTAGTTAATATTATTTATGTTATTTATTTATGCTAACTAACTCTTTGTTAAGTTAAACAAAAGATCATGAGTTTATTTTTTAGGGGCAATTCAACCCCCTCTGTTAGCTGCATGGGTCCTATAGTGATGAATTAAACTTGATCCATTAGTATTAGAGTAGGAGACTCTAATCAGACTAATAGTCGATGTAGCAAGAAGGCCATAGATTGAGGGGGAGACACGAGTGAAAAAGGTATATTTTTCATTATGTCAAATTTCATGTTTCATATTACATGTTTCAAGTACAGGGAGAGAGGACACTATAAAAACAAGTGTCATACTCATAAGATTAAAACATCATCATCGATAGAAATGGAGAAGCCAGCACTAGCAATTTGACGGGACAATGCTCACATCTAGTGCTTCAAGTGCTAGAAGCATAGTCATTATAAGAACCAATGTCTAGAATAGAAGAAGAATAGATCAACAATGCTAGAAAATAAGAGGATGGTACAGAAAATTAATTTTTACAAAAATACCCCTGCTAGTTTAGATTTAAATTTCAAAATTTTGCATGATGATTTTGTTTTCAAAAATACCCCTATACATGAACACATACATATTATTTTTTTTCAAAAATTAGATTACTTGCATGATAAATTAAATACATTACATGAAAAATTAGGTAATAATCAATCTAAATAAAACATGGATAATATTAAAATTTTAAATATTAAATCTGTAATTTTTCATATTACTACTATAATTTCTAAAATTAATATCGAAATTTTATTGCTTAATTTTTCAGATAATCTCACAATTTTAATGGATAAATCTCATCAATTTGAAAATTCAAATGTTAATCCAGATAATGTTGAAAATCAAATACTAATTTTGAAAACTCTAATGATGAAATTTTACTTAATAAAATGCAAGACAATACTTTAGTTTTATCACAAAATTCAAATGTTAATTTTAATAATCCTGTAGACAATTACGAAATTTTACCAATAATTTTGAAGATTATTCAAAAGATAATCCTAAAACTTTAATTCAGAATTTTGAAGATAATATTTGAACTTAAATTAATAATCTTGAAGATAATTATGAAACATTAAGTAATAATCCTTAAGTTAATTCTGAAAACTAATTAATAATTCTGAAGAAAATGATGAAATATTAATTAATAATTTTAAAGATAATTTGAAGATGATAATAATGTGGAAGATGATTTTGAAAATTTAATTCATAAATCTAAACAAATTCACTTTGAAACATAATTAAAAAAATGTGACAAGGAATCAAATAAATTAGAAATATTAAAAATAATTGAAAATTTAAAATCAAAAGAAACAAATCAAAATTATCAAAATTAATTAAAAAGATAAAATTGAAAAAGTCAATTGAAATTGAACTACCAAATTTAATTAATTCATAAAAATTCAAATCTAATTGAATAAAACTCAAATTTTAATTAATAATAATAATTCAAGCTTAATTGCAAATTCAAAGATAAAATCTAAATTCAAATGCCTAATTGTTAATTCAAAAATTATTAATTGTTAAAAATTTAAATCTAATTGAATAAATCTAAAATTTTAACTAATTATAATAATTTAACTTTAATTAGAAATTCAATGTTAAAATCTAAATTCAAATGCCAAATTATTAATTCAAATTTTATTAATTCTTAATAATTCAGATTTAATTGAATAAATCTCAAATTTTAATTATAATAATTCAACTTTAATTAGAATTTCAAAGTAAAAAATCATAATTCTAATGCTTATTATTAATTCAAAATTTTAAAATTTATTAATATAAATTCATGATCTAAATTATAATTAAATACCTTAATTATAAACCTAATAAAATTCTACCAAATGAAACAATCAACTTAATAATCACAAATGTGTCAAAGTGGATTGACACATTCGTGGGTTAACATGATCTATATCAAATCATGAATTTGATACTTTATTAGAAATAAATTAAAATGCTTTGACTTGATTAACATATATATAACTGTCATAATCATGGATTGGCTTATTTTGTTCTTTATATATATATATATATATATATATATATATATCATGTTATTCATGCTAGTTTATTTCCTACTTAATTTATAATGGCTAAATAGAAAAAAGGTTGTTTGATTCTTGCCCAACATAGTACTAGGGTGGGGTAAGATGATAGTACGTTAGGGAAGCTTGGTCTAGGATGTTAGGCAGGTTAATAAGTACCCGACTTGGTTGACTTAGCAAAGTGGAACTAGCTAAAGCTACCTCGTTATATCCTAGACTAGTTAGACTAGGATTTATCAAAGAGTAAATTAAAAGTATACTTTCTTTAAAAGGATTTAACTAGATTGTGGTTGTTGTTCCAATACCCCAAGAAGGCCCCTGTGCCTCGCCATGGCCTGGATGCTAATTATTGAAATGTTCATTTAATTGATTAATTATTAAACCTGAATCTAACTCAAGATCAAACAATCTACAAAAATAAATTTAGTATAATTAACCAAGCATCTCACAACACCCATAAGGGTCGAACTTGTCAATAACCTATCGGATGTTAAGGATTTCCGGTTATAGAAATTCCTTTACCATACTAGTACCAATTGTTACCAACTAGGTGAGATGTTGAGTCTTCATAACGAGACAGGGATGATTCACCCTATATCGAGGAGTTGCAGACCTATGGTTCGCTCATGCCTAGTTAGGTGACCTGGAGAGCAAGAGTAAATATATGATCTTCATTGATGCAGAAAGTGTAGCGTTAGCTGCATATTATCACTAAGTGGTACAACACTAATAGATATGTACCTTAGGTGATATTCAGTATATACCTTAGTAGATATATCTCTTGGGTATAACCTATCTTTTGTATACACTACCTTGCTTAAGGTTGGTTGGATATTTCCCAATTTAGAGGGATTGATAACTATTCCTATACTGGTTTGGTGGGTATCCATTGACTTGGTGTTAGCTTAATTAACACGTAGTCAAGTTTTCCATTCACAATCATGGTCAAGGTTGACCATGAGGTGATCTGTTAACACGTTGTGAATTTAACCGTATAGTGGAGAATGTTGATTCTACAATAGCACCAACTGATGAGTCAGAAACCTAGGGTCAAATCAGACGAAAACCTATTAGAGGTTGTGTATCATAGTTGGCTCGATCGGTATAAGGTTGACTCACTTTAGCTCATGGAGTTTCAGACCTTTAGGGTTACTCATTTATGGATAGATACCTTAGATGTCATGACTAGAGGACATGACTTGCTTGGATGCATCAGAGATGGTATTAGTTATTTATCATCTCAGCTGATAGAGGATAGATGTATATTATTCCATGAGGCTTTTGACCCTAGATTCATTATACTTGGTTAGATATCATAAGGAGTACAGTCAGATAAAAGACTTATACTAGTACGGAGAAGTGTAGAGCTAGTTACTTGACACATACAGGTTACCGCTCGTACTTAGTCTGGATAACCATGAAGGTACCTCCAGATTCATGATTTGCACCAATGCATATCACTTACGAGATTGGGCCACCTTTGAGTGGAAGACACCAAGGACGATACTCGGGGAATGAATAATCACTTCGTGATTATTTTGGGATACTCTTAAGAGATAACACGTCTCTATCTCCTTTTGTGGAGGAGTTAAAGTATATTGAGTTACGAGATGACGGTTAGTTGACTCGCCTGACGCTATTGTAATCTATGAGGTATTGTGACTCATAGATCAATCGCACGTGTTAGATATTCACTATGATGCATCGAGAATACAGGACTTGCTAGGATACAATGAATTTGGTGTTAGCAGCATGACACTTGTGAAATTCGACTGTGCTAGTGGAGGTTATAGAAGACGGTCTCTGAGGGGTAGACTATTGATTATCAAGCAAGGGTGGTTACGATCTAACCCCCGAACCAGCCCATGTGGTGATTCATTGGCACTAGAGATGATGAGATTTCAGTTATCTCTGCTTCTTAGGCCTAGAGGTTATATCTCGTGGATGTCAAGGTTTCTTGTTGTCACTGGTCTGCACGGATGACAGTGGTAATGCTCAGCTCTCATATGTTCCCATGATCCAAGAAGTTCCAGACATATTCCAAAGGAACTTTCCTAGATTTCCTCCGTGGAGGTAGGTGGAGTTAGCGATCAAGTTGATTCCAAAAACATCACCAGCCTCATAGGGTTCAGATCGTATGGCACTTCAAAAGTTGGAAGAGCAGAGAAAGACAACTATAGGAGTTGTTGGATAGGGAATTCATTCGTCCTAGTATGTCTTTACGAAGAGTCTTAGTGCTATTTGTGAAGACAAAAGATAGATCCTTGTGGTTATGCATCAACCACTAGTATTTGTATGCAGTAACTGTTAGGAATAAGTATTCCCTACCACGGATTGTGGGTTGGTACGATCATCTCATGAGTACATCAGTGTACTCTAAGTTAGATTTGCATTGTGGTTATCATCAGGCTGAGTCTACATGAACTAGTAAGGGCATCCTATGTTTCAAAGAGAGGCTGCATTGCCAAGACATATCTAGTCCTTGAGGAGTTGCTATAGAGACTCATCACTTGTGGTTTGTGTTTCATTCAGGTGGTACCCATAGATACCGAGACCTGAGGTGTTCCTATTGGGGGAAACGGTATGAAGAAAGACATCACGGATTTCGAAGGTAGATGACTGATATGTCAGTAAATGAAGGCTGAACCTCAAAGACCCTCTGGATTACTCTAGAAGATCCCAATTCCCGAGTGGAAATTAGAACATGAATTTGGGTGAATTTTCCTAGATTTAGAGAGTGTAGGATGTGATTTGGGTGAACATTGATCGATTAACCAAATCTACTCATTTCCAATCAATTGGGAGGATCAGATTATAGACATGGCATTAGTGACCTTAAGGTTGAGCACCTTGGACAGAGGCGATGTTGATTAGTTGTTCGGTTATAGATGATGGTCAGATGATGACCTCTAGATCATCCATGCTCTTGGTAATGTTGTATGGGCATAGTAATGATCTGGTCAGCATGTGGATTCAATGAGTATGGTTCCCTTAGGCTGATTATGCAGTTACTATTTGTAGATGACATTCTGATGTATTCTCGATTGGGAATTTAGGCACATGTTGGTACCTTGGGTTGGTTAGACACTTTTGTCAATCATATCAGGAGGGCTCAGGCTGGAGATTACTATTGTTAGTGTCTCCGATTAGGGTAGCCATAGGGCAGCAGACGGAGTGTTTAGGTAATGAGAACGAAATATTTTATTTCGTGCTAGATTATGCGATCTTGAGTTACCTCCGGTCCCGGAGGATTTACTCTGGTGGCGTATTGACCTAGATTTGTGATACACCCAGGATGTACCTGAGTATATAGGGGTTTGTAGCGTTCCTGTTGGCGGAACGACATGAAAAGGTACATTGAGGGTCTCGAATCTTGACTATTGGTATGCCGTATAACGTAGTGGTAGCATAGTTGGCTCATAAGCCACAGGGATCGTCAGAGGCTAGCGGTCTTACTCTCGAAGAATTTCATACGAGAAAAAGCCTAATACGTTGGTTTATGGATGTCACATGAGTCGATTTGGATGATCATGGTCAATTAACCTAATCTACACACTTCCCTTTGATCCGTAGGACGGACTCGATGGATCAGTTAGTACCGATATATGTTAGGGAGATTTACCAGATTTTAGGGATTACTCTGGATTCTGGCAGGAGTCTCCTACGAGCTATAGGTGGATAGCTCTGTCTCATTATAGTTGTTCTTTCGTTGACAGATGGGTAGTCTGAACATATTGTTTAGATTCAGAAGGACTCATGACGGTCTTGTGTATGGATTTTCGAAGGTAGTTGGGTGGATCATCTACATTCAGTAGAGATCGCTTATAATAGTTGCAAGCATTCAGCTATCACGAGGGCATCGTTTGAGATGTTGTATGATAGGGCTTGCAGCCCCCCCCCCCCCCCCCAAACCCCCTCTATGGGAGGTGGTAGGTGAGTCATAGTTGTTGGGACCTCAAAGAGCTCAGCACGATCCAGAGTTAGTCCGTACTATCAAATTGAGGATGTCCGAGGCACATGGTTGCCATAGGGGTTACGCAGATTAGATATGGAGACTTTTGTAGTTCTCTGTGAGTGATCATGTCTTCCTACGATTTTCACGCACGAAAGCTGTTAAATATGGCCAATTAAAAACCAGTAGAATACATTTTTCAGAAATTATATTGTAAGAGTTTGGCATTATCGGAATAGCGTAAGGGGTTTTCAGGTAAACTCTTAAATTATGAAAGGGTAAATAGTCTAACCCTAGAGATTTATTGAGGTGGATTAAAATATATTGAGGGTTAAATAGCTAAAACCCTTACCCTATGGGTAGGATTGGAATTTCTGAAAGAGGAGGGGCCTTTCTATAAAAAGTGTTGGTGCCAAAAGCACAAAAGTCAAACCTATGTTTTGATAATGACAAATGGTTCAGATGTTAAGGTCTTGTTGTGATCTAACAATGCTAATCAAGTGTGCAGGAAAAGTCCTTGGTACACTAGGCACTAAGTCCTAGTTCTAAGAATTTGGCACTAAGTCCTGGTCGTGGGCTGGGCAACTAAGTCCTGACATAAGGTTGGGCACTAAGTCCTGGTCATGGACAGGGCACTAAAGACTTGGTGAGTGAAGCTGGGCACTAAGACCTGGTCCGGGGGATTGAGCAAAAGTCCAACCGGTGGAGCCGGTTGGCAAACAAGTAAAATCTGTTGGTGCAAGTTGCATCAATGATGTTCCTCTTTAAGTGTTTTAATGTTTGACAATACACTTAAGTCAGTGATACATTGAACAGACAAAGGGGAGTAAGAGAGAAGTAACCAAAGCTGAAGAAAAGTCCTAGTTAATCTAGGCATCGTAACCTTAAGACCTAGTGAAGGGCTGCTAGGCACCTAGTGAAGGGCTGCTAGGTATCGTAACCCTAAGACCTAGCGAAAGGCAGCTAGGCACCTAGCGAAGGATTGCTAGGCACCAGGCGAAGGACCGCTTGGTAACAAAGACCTAGCGAAGGGCTGCTAGGCACCTGGCGAAGGACTGCTAGGAAATGAAGACTTGGTCCGAGGGACTAAGCAACTTAGCCGAGCGATGACTAAGGACAGGAGTAGAGACGGGTCAGGGTTTGGGCGTCTCGAGGTCCGGAGGTATCGGAAGCTAAGCAAAAGTCCACCCGAAGGACTGGGTGGCAACCATCTCCTGAAAGGAGTAGGTGAAGGGTGAGTTCTCGGGGATAGGAACTCGTGCCGGTTCGACCTAGGGTTTCGTGCAAATCCGAAGTCCGAACCAAGTCCTTAAGCTTAACATTATATGCATATATGCTTTGTGTTAGTGTATCTTGCAGGTAACAAGAACCGGAGACAAAGCAAGCAGAAGTAGCAGCCTTGCAGTGTTAATGCAGGGCGCCCTCATGCACCAGGGCGCCCTGGTCAACATGGTTTCGTTGCTGCGAGTACGAAGCAGTGGATAAGCGCTGACTGGGTTCAAGATGGGCGCCCGGAAGATCGAGGCGCCCTGGTCAAAGCTGTTATCAGCTGCGGCGAGGTAGACGCAGGGATAAAGTTTGACCGAGTCATCCGGGGCGCCCCCAACGTCCAGGGCACCCCCAGGAGGCCTTTATAAGGGGCCTCGACCCCTCTGCTTCTAACAAGAATTTCTAGAACCATTCCAAGCTTTCTGACCAACTGCATCATGCTAGAAACGAGGCTCTACGACCGGGAGGCTCCAGAAGGAGGTGTGCGGCACTTCGGAGGTCCAGATCCGCCGAGCTTCATACTTTTTCTCGTTGGTTTGCTTTTTAATTACTGTACTCAAATTTCTATATTATTGCTTGTAATTCTGCACTGTAAGTCGGGTTTCTCCGCCTCTGGAAAGTCTGGAAAGGAGACCAATAGTGGATGGGCGTTCCCGTGCATAGGCCTTGGATGTACTGACCCTGGGGGGTTGGGAACCAAGTAAAAATCCGCCGTGTCACTGTCTTGTTTCTTTTCGTTCTATTTATTTTCCGCTGCGTTACTAACACTCTGAGTCTAGAACGAAAGTATTATGAGATTTCCGCGAAGAATTTTCACGGTCGATATTCACCCCCCCTCTATCGACGGCACCGGTCCTACAATTGGTATCAGAGCCGAGCCGCTCTTCACCGGACTAACCGCCGACGGAGCAACGACGCCAGGAGTTGAGGGGGAGCGAGGGGAGCCCAGGGGTGAATCAGGTACATTTTTTTAATGTCTAATTTTAAATTGCATATTATTTGTTTCACGTGCAGGGAGAGAGGGCACTACAAAAATCAGTGCCCTACTCGTAAGAATCGTTCGTCATCGGCGGCAAAGGAGGTACCAGCGCCAGGAAACCGGAGGGACAAAAGTCACGTACAATGTTTCAAATGCAAGAAATACGGACATTACAAAAACAAGTGTCCGGCGAAGGTACGTAAGATTTACGTTCCAAAAGTTTTACAATTTCCGAATTCAGTTAATTTTTCTGATAAATTAAATTTACTGGATAATAGATTAAATATTTTGCATGAAAGATTAGAAAATACGGATATGATTAAAATATCCAAAATTAACTATTTAATTATTAATATCTATTCAATAATTGCTAAAATTAATTCTGATAATTTATCTGATAAAATTAATCCTGATAATTTATCTGATAAAATTAATTCTGATAATCTTAATTCAGACAAAATTAATCCTAAGGATAATTCGGAATTCAAATTTGAAAATCCTAAGGATAATTCGGAATTCAAATTTGAAAATCCTAAGGATAATTCGGAATTCAAATTTGAATATCTTAAGGATAATCCAGAAATTAATTCTGAAAATCTTAAAAATAATCTAGAGATTAATGTTGAAAATATATTTGATGATAATAAAATTCTCCTAGATAATAATTTAATTATAGATAATATTAAAGATTATTACAAAACATTAATTAGTGGCCCAAATTACTCCACCTACTGTAAGGATATTGAAAGACCTAATCTTGAGGAGGATATAGAGTTATCTAAGATAAAGGCCATAATTAATAAAAATTACAAAAATTCAAATAAATCAAAATTATTAGAAAAACTTGAAAAGAAAGATAAAGATGAAGAAGAAATTTTTGAAATAATGAAAATAATGAATTTAAATCCATAATTATTAATTAATCATTATAAGTTAAATATTAATTAAATATTAATTAAATTCAAATTAAATATTAATTAAATACAAATTAAATATAAATTAAGTCCTAATTAAATTCTAATTAAATCCAAATTAAATTTAAATTAAATCCTAATTAAATTCTAATTAAATTCAAATGAATTCAAATTAAATCCAAATTAAATTCAAATTAATTCAAATTAAATCCAAATTTAATTCAAATTAATTCAAATTAAATCCTAATTAAATTCTAATTAAATACAACTTAAATCCAAATTAAATTCAAATTAAATTCAAATTAAATCCTAATTAATTCAAATTAAATCCTAATAAATTCAAATTAAATGCAAATTAAATTCAAATTAAATTCAAATTAAATCGTAATTAATTCAAATTAAATTCAAATTAATTCAAATTAAATTCAAATTAAATTCTAATTAATTCAAATTAAATTCAAATTAAATTCTAATTAATTCAAATTAAATTCAAATTAAATTCTAATTAATACAAATTAAATCCAAATTAAATTCAAATTAATTCAAATTATATCCAAATTAAATTCAAATTAATTCAAATTAAATCCAGATTAAATTCAAATTAATTCAAATTAAATCCAAATTAAATTCAAATTAATTGAAATTAAATCCAAATTAAATTCAAATTAAATCCAAATTTAATTAAAATTAATTAATTCTTATTAATTCAAATTCAAATTAATTCTTAATAATTCAAATTCAAATTAATTAATTCTTAATAATTCAAATTCAAATTAATTAATCCTTAATAATTCAAATTCAAATTAATTAATTTTTAATAATTCAAATTCTAATTAATTAATTCTTAAAAATTCAAATTAATTAATTAAATCTTAAATAATTCAATTAAGTTAAAATAAATTCGAATTAATTCAAATAATTCAATTAATTTCAATTAAATTCAAAGTAATTCAAATAATTCAATTAAATTCAAATTAAACCTAAATTAAATCTTAATTAAATCAATTTAATGCAAATTAAATTCAAAGTAAAATTAAGTTGAATTAAAATTAAAAACTTCAATTAAATTAACTTCAATCCTACTCAATTAATTTCGAATTAATTCAACCTCAATTAATTCGTAATTAACCTGAATCCAACTAAAATCTTAAATAACTTAAACTCAAACTAATGTAAAATTTTACCCAATGTGTAACAATTAAAATTAATAACATTAAATATGTCAAAGTGGGTTGACATATTCGCGGGTTCACTCGACATGTATTAAATCGGGAATTTGATATATTTTAGAAACTTAAATAAAATTATTTGACTTGTTTGACTCATGCATAACTGCCATGACATGCATATGCTATTCTTTTAAAAATATATGACATGTCATTCATATTTAACTTTTATGCATATATTAGAACGGCTATAGGAGAAAGAATAATTGAAACTTGATCAACCTAGTATTGGGTGGCGGTGAGATGATAGTACGTTAGGGAAGCCAATTCTAATAAGATCAAGTATACTTGGTCTCTTTAGACTGGTGAAACTAGCCGAAGCTACCGATCCAAGATCCAAACTAGTTAGACCTGAATTTTTCAAAAAGTAATCTTGAAAATAAAATTTCATTAAAAGGCTTTGTCAAGGAAAGGGTTGATGATCCAATAAGGCTACGGCCAAAGAAGGCCTAGTGCCTCACCAAGACCTAGAAGCCAATTTTTGAAATTCAAATTCAAGTTACTTCTTGTCAAATTCAAATCTAACACAAGCTTCAATTAATTCTTAGAGTTAATAAATTAAGAAAAATAAATTAAGCATCTCACAATACACCTATAAGGCAACTATGCTTGTTGTATTGATACATCTAAAATAGGTGAGATGTTAAGGACTAATGAATTGAAAAATATTTTTCAAAATTGTTTTTCAAAATGGTTAGAATATTTTCCTAAAAATATATTTTCAAAATAGTGCTTCAACATAATAATATTTTTATGGAATTCATGCTTGTCTGATTGAATATACATATTATATGTTTTCAAAAATATATCTTTTCAAAAATTATTTGACTCACACAATTAGACACAAGCCTCTTAGGACAACACTAAAGTTCCTTAAGGCACTTAGATAGAGTCAAACGGGATCAGATACAGGGGGAGTAATTTTTATTTTTTTGGCTTTCGAAAACTACAAAAATTACTATTATTTGAAAACACTTTTCGAAAACTGAACTTTAAATCGTTATCACTTGTGTTTCTCGAAATAGGTTTATGTGTCTTGTTTGATTTTGCTAAACTCTAAAGACACAGAGAAAAGTCCACTTCATAATCTACAAGGACTCCTAGGATGTGTCAACTTTAGGGGGAGTGTAAATCAAACTTCTGAAACAATTTTGTTTAATTAATTGTTTTGAAATTATTAAATAATTTCCTTAATTTGAATCAACCCTTAAAACTTGGAGGAAGAGTACTTGTGGTCAACAAGCTTCCCAGGAGTAGGTCAAGTTTAGGGGGAGATCAAATTAAAAGAATTATTCAATATTTTAAATGTTTTCATGAGCGGTATTTTCAAATCCTGTTGAAAACATAAGTATTCTTTCAAAATAGTATCAATTTTCAAAAATTACTATTATTTTCAAAAATTCATCTGTTTTTTTTTCAATTTGAAATAATATCTTGAGTTTGGAAAATCTTCTAGGACACTTAGGAAAATGTCCTTGTAGTCAACAAGGTTTCCTATGATTGTGTCAGACTGAAAGATAAACCAAATCAAGTATTATCACTTTAAAATCTTTACATTTTTCAAAATTAACTTACATACTATTATTCTGTGACTTATGAATTTTTTTTAATGTTTACTTGGGTTGGAAAACTTCCAGGACACTTAGGAAAGTGTCCTTGTAGTCAACAAGGGTTCCCAGAATAGTGTCAGACTAGAAAATTAAACTAGTGAAGTCAAATATTATGTTTTCAAAAGTACTTATGTCTTTCAAAGTCAAATATTCTTTCAAAAAGTACTATCATTTTTTTTTAATATTTACTTGACCTTGAAAAATATTATGTTTCATAAAACACTTATTTTCGAAACACAGTTAGTACTTGCAAAATAGGCATAACATTTATATTTTCCAAAATAATATTCTTTCAAGAGATATGCATTTTCCAAAAGTACTTAATTATTCAAAAATTCAATATATTTTCAAAGGTACTTTTATTTTTCAAAAATTACATAATTTTTGCAATATATTATTCAAAATACAATGCTTTCAAAAATTTTTTGCAATAAGTATTTTCAAAAAGAACCAAAGGTTTTTAATGTTGGTGCAAGTATTTTATTTTTTTGATGTATAACAAAGGGGGAGAGATGTGTGCTTAAGTTAGAAAAATTAACAGAAGATCAAAAATGTAGTTTCAAAACCTATATGTTTTCCATTTTTACCCCAAAGACAGTAAATTACCTCCTTTAAACCAATCTAACTTAAGTTATTGTCAAACATTAAAAAGGGGGAGATTGTTGGTGCAAGTTGCATCAATGATGTTCCTCTTTAAGTGTTTTAATGTTTGACAATACACTTAAGTCAGTGATATATTGAACAGACAAAGGGGAGTAAGAGAGAAGTAACCAAAGCTGAAGAAAAGTCCTAGTTAATCTAGGCATCGTAACCTTAAGACCTAGCGAAGGGCTGCTAGGCACCTAGCGAAGGGCTGCTAGGTATCGTAACCTTAAGACCTAGAGAAGGGCTGCTAGGCACCTAGCGAAGGGCTGCTAGGTATCGTAACCCTAAGACCTAGCGAAGGGCAGCTAGGCACCTAGCGAAGGATTGCTAGGCACCAGGCGAAGGACCGCTTGGTAACAAAGACCTAGCGAAGGGATGCTAGGCACCTGGCGAAGGACTGCTAGGAAATGAAGACTTGGTCCGAGGGACTAAGCAACTTAGCCGAGCGATGGCTAAGGACAGGAGTAGAGACGGGTCAGGGTTTGGGCGTCTCAAGGTCCGGAGGTATCGGAAGCTAAGCAAAAGTCCACCCAAAGGACTGGGTGGCAACCGTCTCCTGAAAGGAGTAGGTGAAGGGCGAGTTCTCGGGGATAGGAACTCGTGCCGGTTTGACCTAGGGTTTCGTGAAAATCCGAAGTCCGAACCAAGTCCTTAAGCTTAACATTATATGCATATATGCTTTGTGTTAGTGTATCTTGCAGGTAACAAGAACCGGAGACAAAGCAAGCAGAAGTAGCAGCCTTGCAGTGTTAATGCAGGGCGACCTCATGCACCAGGGCGCCCTCATGCACCAGGGCGCCCTGGTCAACATGGTTTCGTTGCTGCGAGTACGAAGCAGTGGATAAGCGCTGACTGGGTTCAAGATGGGCGCCCGGAAGATCGGGGCGCCCTGGTCAAAGCTGTTATCAGCTGCGGCAAGGTAGACGCAGGGATAAAGTTTGACCGAGTCATCCGGGGCGCCCCCAGCGTCCAGGGCGCCCCCCCCAGGAGGCCTTTATAAGGGGCCTCGACCCCTCTACTTCTAACAAGAATTTCTTGAACCATTCCAAGCTTTCTGACCAACTGCAACGTGCTAGAAACGAGGCTCTACGACCGGGAGGCTCCACGAGGAGGTGCGCGGCACTTCGGAGGTCCAGATCGGCCGAGCTTCATACTTTTTCTCGTTGGTTTGCTTTTTAATTACTGTACTTAAATTTCTATATTATTGCTTGTAATTTTGCACTGTAAGTCGTGTTTCTCCACCTCCAAAAAATCCGGAAAGGAGACCAATAGTCGACGGGCGTTCCCGTGCATAGGGCTTGGATGTACTGACCCTGGGGGGTTGGGAACCAAGTAAAAATCCGCCGTGTCACTGTCTTGTTTCTTTTCGTTCTATTTATTTTCCGCTGCGTTACTAACACTCTGAGTCTAGAACGAAAGTATTACGAGATTTCCGTGAAGAATTTTCACGGTCGATATTCACCCCCCCTCTATCGACGGCACCGGTCCTACAAAATCTCCTGAGAGGAGTAGGTGAGGACGCGTTCCCCGTAGGAGGGAACATTAGGCGTCGGTTTGACCTAGGGTTCCATTTAGGAAGCTTAAAGTCAGAACCAAGACAGCTCAGGCTGTAAATCATGGTTAATTTTATATCTTGTATTTTGGAACTAACCTTGGTTGCAGGAACGAAGATATGGAAGTTTCTGCTCCAAGGCGCCTCAATGGAGTGAGACGCCCTGCTTGGCTAGGCGCATGGGTTGAGACAGGCGCCCCGGACAAAGGGAGATTCCAAGCTACTTGAAGCAAACTGGCACGTAAGCCATTGAGGCGCCTGTATTAACACAGGCGCCCTAGTTAGCTCAGGCGCCCTGGTTGAGGGGATAAGCGCTGGTCAAGTCTGCGGATTGAGTTTCAACCAAGGGCCACGTGTCATGCACCCCCTTCAACACAGGCACCCCAACTACGAGTATAAATAGGGGTTCACCCCTAGGCTTCACAACAACAATCTTCCAACGCATTCTTTACACGCTCTGCTCCGAAACGCTCCGTACTCAAGATTCAATCACCAACGACGACCCGCGGCTACTACTCTCCATCTTCCGGTCGTCGGTATAATTTTAGATTAAGTGCTATAATTGTTTTTAATTTTATATTTGAACTCCAACTTGTAATCATTTGCGAAATATAGAATTTCCCGTCGTAAACGGTCAAGGACCATGGGCCTTGGAGTAGGAGCCGACTGCATCTCCGAACCAAGTAAAAACAAAAGTGTTAGCGATTATTTTTGCTTTTCCGCTGCGCAATTACTCTTAGTATTTCCGAAATTTATCGAACGATATTCACCCCCCTCTATCGTTTCTAACCGATCCCACAAGTGATATCTGAGCGGGTGGCTCAAACTTGGTGCAACCACCAGTTGAGTAATTTTTTCGGATTTGTCGAATTTTAATATTTTTTTTCGCTTGTATTTTTCTCGTTAATCGAGGTTGGTGCAACACCACTCGATTTTTTTTATTATTATTTTTCCCGCACTGCTAATCCAAGACGTAGTCTTGGGACATGTTTTTTTTAAAAAATTTCAGTTTAAATTAAATGGCCAACCAAGAGTGGAACAGTGCTCGTCCACTGTTATTCTCCGGCGAGAATTTCAGTTTTTGGAGAAGTCAAATGGAATCTCATCTGAAGGCCCATATGGACACATGGGTGATCATTCAAACAGGGTTCTCCTTCCCTACAGAAGATGGACTATCAATTGCGTTGGGCAAGTTGGATGAACCAACGCTCACCAAGATTGAGACAGATGCAAGGGCAACTACAATCCTACAATGTGGCCTAACCAAAGAACAACTCAAGCTAGTTGGTCCATTCGGATGTGCTAGAGAAATTTCGGAGAAGTTGATCAACCTACATCAAGAGAACTCAGATGAAAAAGATCAGGTAAGTTATTTTGCATTCTCGGCTCAACCATAAGTAGCTGAGACAGACTCGACACCCGACTTCGAAATTGACTTTGGATCAGAAGATGAGATAGAATCCGTACCCAGCTTCGAAATCGAACCAAAGTCAGAAGATGAGTTTTCCGAGACAAAATCGGTAACTAATTTTGAATCGTTTTTTGAATTAAGGTTAAATAAGCCAGCTGATACTTCAATGGTCGAGGAAGGTATAGATTCTATTGCAGGGAAAACTCCAAAAGAACCACCAAAGAATAAGCCTCAACCAGTACCTGAGTCCGACTCAGATTCAAAATCTGACAGCGAAGAAGGGGATCATCGAAAACTGGTCCGGTGGGCTCGTGACCACTACAAGATGCTGAAGAAACAGAAAAGAAAGACGGCTAAAATCAAGGGGGAGATTCCCAACATGGAATCAAATGACAACGTGGTAAATTCAAATTTTAAAAATCATATAATATGTTTTAAGTGCAGCGAAAGAGGACACTACAAGAATCAGTTCCCCACTCGCAAGCGTCAACCTTCACCATCTACAACAAACGGAACCCTCAAGAATACTGGACAAGCAATCGACAAAGGTAAATTTACAGTATTTGAAAATCCAGTGTTTGCCTCAAATAACATGATTGAGTCCTATAAATTAGTTAAGACAAATTTTAGAAAATTGAAAAAGAAAATGAAACCCTGAAATATAAGGTCAATATGCTAGAAAATTTAATTCATAATCTTGCTGATTTCGAAAGTCCGGAATATTACTCCAATTGTGACGTTACTTAGATAATTGTTTGTTTTAATTGCTTGTTGGATGTTTATTTTCATTGTTTTTTTGTTTTGTTTATATACTTAGAATTATGATTGGATAGATTAAAGACAAAAGAGTTACTTAGAACTTGAACAACATAGTATTAGGTGGAGGTGAGATGATAGTACGTTAGGAAAACCTTTCTAATATGTCAAGTAAGGTAAGACGTACCCTACTTGGTCTGTTTAATCTGGTGGAACTAGCCGAAGCTACCGATCCAAAACCTAAACTAGTTAGATCAAAATTTTTCAAGAAGTAATTTGAAAAAGAATTTTCGGTAAAAGGTTTTGTCAAGGAAAGAGTTGTCGAAATTGAAATTAGCTTTGAAAATGAATTTTCGGTAAAAGCCTCTGTGCCTCGCCAAGACCTGGAGGACAATTATTGAAACTCAAATTCAATTTACATTTTGATAAATTTGAATCTAACACATGTTTTAAGTAAATCTTAGATTTAACACTAATTTAAAGATTAAACATCTGACAAAACAAATAAGGTAACCTGTTTTGTCACGTAGAACTGGGTGAGATGTCTAGGACTTAAGTATTTTTAATTAACTCATTTTGTCTAAATTAACTCAAAATCTTTTCAAAATTAACTCAAAATCTTCTCAAAATTAACTCAAAATCTTTTCAAAATTAACGCAAAATTTTCCCAAAAATTAATTCAAAGTTTTCGAATGAACCTTACATTGTTTTTTCTTCACTTAACATTCTTTCAAAAATTAAATTTCATTTTTAATGTCAACTCATCTTGAATAATCTAGGGCTTGATTGACTTAGTTATTGATTGGTCAAACCTAGTCAACATAGTCAAACCTAGTCAACAGTCAAACTTGGTCAACAGTCAAACTTGGTCAATACGGGCACCTGCGACCATACGGGCGCCTCATGCTTTATCATTCTTCAAGGCAGTCAAAGCTGCCAAAAGCCCTGACCACCCTGACTCAGGCGCCCGAGACGCTCTCGGGCACCTCAATCATCATGGGTGCCCTAGAGCCCTCACGGGCGCCCGTGAACCACTATATAAACACTTCAACCCTTGATCATTCAACACACAATCCGAATTCTCCTCTCATTCCTCTTCCTTACAAGGCAACCGAAAGCTCTTCTCTTGTCCTCAATCACCCAACTTTCACAATGCCGCCCCGGTATGATTTACTTATGCATTTCTTTTAGTAATAAATGCATAATTTTTCATACCTATTTAGAAAACGTCAAGTTACGCAACCCATCCCCGGGGCCGAGCCTAGCCCAGACTCTAGGTTCCCTAACTTGGCTTTGTTTAATAGATTTTGTTGGTGCTGGCAGCACCTAAATCAAACCTGGGTTTTGATAATGGCAAAGGGTTCAAGAGTTAAGATGTTATTTTTGGTTTAATGTGTTCACTGAGTGTGTAGAAAGAAATCCTGGCGAAGGGCTGCTGGGCACCTAGCGAAGGGCTGCTAGGCATCGAAACCCTAAGACTTGGTGAAGGGCTGCTAGGCACCTGACGAAGGACTGCTAGGCATCAAAGACCTGGCGAAGGGCTGCTAGGCAGTGAAGATCTAGCGAAGGGCTGCTAGGCACCTGACAAAGGGCTGCTTGGCAAATGTCCAACCGGAGGAGCCGGTTGGTAAAAGGTAAACTCTCCTGAGAGGAGTAGGTGAGGACGCGTTTCTCGTTGAGGGAACAGTAGGCGTCGGTTCAACCTAGGGTTCCATTTGGGAGATCCGAAGTCAGAACCAAGACAACTACGACTGTAAAAACTAACTAATATTCTTGCCCTGTTTGTGTTGGTACTAACCTTGAATGCAAGGACCGAAGGAGTGTGTTTCTGCTACTCAGAACGCCCCAAAGGAGAGGGGCAGGCAGCTGGGCTAGGTGCCCGGGAGGTCCCAGGCGCCCAAGGTCAAAGCCAAAGATGAGTCGAAGAAAAATCAACCACGAAGCCAACAGACCCAGTCAAGCTGGGCGCCCGAGAGGTCCCGGGTGCCCCAGTCAGCTCCAGAGCAGATTCGAAGGGGATAACCGCTGACTAAGCTTCGGATAGAGGTTCTCGGATCCGAAGGCACGTGTTAGGCACCCCCGACATCCCAGGCGCCCCCAGGAGCACTATAAAAGGGGCTTGACTCCAAGGCTTCAAAAAAACAATTTTTCCAATGCCTCCAAGCTTTTCGTTCAAGCACTCTACTCCGACAAACTCCGATCTCGAGATTCCAGCGCCGACGACGACCCCTTGATCCGATGTACGATCTACCCTGGGCGTCGATAACGAAAATTGTAACTCTTTTATTTACTATGAGATTATTGTATCAAATTCTGTAAACCTTCGTGCGATTATAGAATTACCCGCAGTAAACGGTCAAGGACCGTGGGCCTTGGAGTAGGAGCCGACCGCGACTCCAAACCAAGTAAAAATACTTGTGTTCTTTGTGTGTTTGTTTTATTTCCGCTGCGTACTTTCTCTTAATCTTATCTGAAAAAGTTTTCATGATATTCACCCCCCTCTATCATGTTTCTCGATCCAACAAGTGGTATCAGAGTGGGGTAGCTCAAATTTGGTGCAACCACCAATTTGGGAAATTTTCAGATTTTTACGAAATCTTTTTTATTTCTTTTTCGATCGAATTTTTATCGTTAATCGAGGTTGGTGCAACACCACTTGATAATTTCTTTTAAAATATCTTCTCACTGTAACACCCAATAATTTTCTGGTATTATTAGGAATTTTTCGGAATTTTATAGCATTTTTTTGGATTAAAAATAAAAAGGAAAAAATAAGGGGTCGAGTGGGATTTGATCCCGGGACCACAAGGCAAGCAAAGCCTTAAGGGCATCCAAGTGACCAGCTGGGCTAGGGTATCAAGCACAAAAAAGGATGAAGAGAAATAATATTATAGTTGATTTAGCCCGTTTCATGAAGTGGTATTTAAACTTCCACTTAAGTTGGGTTAAGACCCCATTAGGGCTTGGAGGAGGCCGCGCGAGCAAGGTGGGGAGGCTGCGAAAAACAGGGAAGAAAAGGAGAGTTTTCTCCTCCTTCGTCTTCCTCTTGAAGTAGAAAACCTAGGGCTTCTTCCCTAGGGCCAAGGGTGATCTTTTCTTGCAAAGGAAGAGGAAAAAAACCCTACGCTAGGAATTTCGAGATACTTAGTGAGTTTTCTTCAAGAAAAGGGTAAGTAGATCACTCACCTGCAATAGGAGTAGTTTTCGTATGTAAGATCTTGTTGTAGAACCATGTTTTATGATGCATGTGTTAAGATTATGGTTATCGTGTGTTTTAAGTTCTTAAAGATGCATGTTTTTCATGATAGAAATTTAATTGGTTTAGATTTGGTGTATGTAAGCTAAGCATGATAAGATTTAATTTGTGAAGAGTCCCAAAAATGAGGTTGGGATTGAGGGCACGCAAGGTGCTCGATGAAAGTCCCAAGTAAGAAAGGTAAAAGGGGTTTAAGTGCAAAATTTATGCAAAAGTAAGATAGTTGATAAGTATAAGTATTGTAAGAAAGAAAGTATTTTATTTTCAGAAAGTGACATGTACCGGGCAAATGGAAGGCCCACCGAAAGATAGAAAGAGGCTCTAATAGGATGTGGTGGCTAGCTACCCCATAATCTATTAGAGAAGCGCGCAATTGGTACATTGATACCATGGTACAATGTCAAGGCCTAAAGAAAGTTGAATATTATTTTCAAGTATATAAGTATTTACAAGTGTTTTAGCTTTGAGTACATGTCTTTATTTCAATAAGTTCACATTGATACTTTGCAAGCATGATAAAGGGTAAGAGTAAAGAGGTTAGTGTTTTAATGTATGAGCATGTTAAGTTTGCAAATGTTTTATGCAAGTAATGTTTTCAACATGATTGAGCATGATAAGTATATGTAAGTTTTCCCATGTGCATGTATTTTGGAAGTAAGCATTTTTTGAAAAGAGCATGTTTATCCCTTATCGTTTGGATTTGTGAGTTAGGATTTACTTACTAAGCAATTTGCTTATCGTTTGGATTTGTGAGTTAGCATTTTTTGAAAAGAGCATGTTTATCCCTTATCCTCCCATACAACGCTTCATAAGGTGTCATCCCAATAGTAGCTTGGTAGCTATTATTGTAAGCGAATTCCGCTGAACATAGATATCGACACAAGCTTCCTTTGAAGTCCAGGGTACAAGCTCGCAACATGTCTTCCAGTAGTTGATTCACCCGTTCGGTTTGTCCATCAGTCTGAGGGTGAAAAGCGGTGCTAAATGGCAATTTAGTGCCCAGAGACTTCTGAATACACTCCCAAAAATGCGAAATAAAGCGACCATCCCTATCTGAGATGATGGTCTTGGGAACTCCATGAAGCCTGATTATCTCCTTAACATATAATTGAACCAATTGCTCAATCGAATAAGTCATCTTGATAGCTAAGAAGTGAGCAGACTTAGTCAACCTGTCCACAATGACCCATATCGCATCATATCCATTTGTAGTCCGGGGTAGTCCTGAAATGAAATCCATTGAAATGTCTTCCCATTTCCATTCCGGAATTGGAAGTGGCTGCAGAACTCCTCCGGGTCGCTGGTGTTCTGCTTTCACTTGTTGGCAAGTCATGCAAGTACTGACATGCTGGGCCACGTCTCTCTTCATCCCGGACCACCAGAACTTCTCTTTCAAATCTTGATACATCTTAGTGGATCCTGGATGCATTGAGTAAGGGGTTCCGTGAGCTTCTGCCAGTATTTCCTTTCGAAGCTCCGGATCATTAGGGATACATAGACAATCCCTAAGGTAAAGTACTCCCCCTTCAGCGATATGAAAACCATCGCCCTTTCCTTCTAGGATCTCCTGTTTTATTTTTTGAAGACTCAAATTACTATTTGGTTTTTCCAAATGTCTTCACGTAGCGCTACCATTTCCTTTATGTAATTGATACCATTGTGTGACATGACCGGTCACGCATTGTTAATATCAGATTCTTAAATATAAGATTGAACCACATTCTTAACAAATTGTATTACGACTACCTAGACCTTATTGGTTCACAAAAAGCCAACAGGACTCAATGAAGTAGATGGGCTACCATCAGGCCCATAACAAAGTACATCATGGCAGTGGCTGCCGCTCCCTCGTTCATCCGTCCCTGACCTACCTCAGGATCTTCCACTGTCTCCATCGGATCCTCTTCCTCTATCTCGGGAACCTCCTCAGCCACTTCAGGATCTTCCCCAAACATCCCGGGGTCTTCCTCCCACATCTCGAGCATCTCGGGGTCTTCTACGAACACCTCGAGATCGTCCTCGCTCATCGGGTCTTCCTCAAACATCTCGAGCATCTCGGGGTCCTCCTCGAATGGCTCGGGGTCCTCCGCATACATCTCAGGATCCTCTTTGGATGGCTCGGGATCCTCCTCGTACATCTCAGGATCCTCCTCGGGGTATTCCTCGAATGGCTCGGGGTCCTCTTCAAACATCTCGGGCTCCTCCTCCGAGTCCCCCAGGTCTTCCGGAAACTCACAGCGAAGAAGCTGCCTACATAGTTCCGTATATGAGATACAGTATCTGTGCTGGCCCCAGATCTGATGAGCCACCTCTCTTGCCCGATTGGGCAATGAACGAAGTAAAGCTCCAATCCTATGATCATCCACGACTGGAAACCCTTCCCGTTCCAGTTTCCAGAATAGCCGATCCAAAAACCCCATGTTGCCCTGAACCCCAAGGGTCGGACTGTAACCCACTTCCTCTATCCGCTCAATCATCTCGCAGCACCTCTCCGTGAGATTCTCATGCAACATCTGGAATTGAAGACAATGACATAGTTAGTACCAAACCGACCCAGCCAGTACAAAACCATTCCTTTTTCAATTCGCAAATATATACAGAGAAAGACACACGGAATCGCTTTCTTCTACCCCTATATCATTCTAAATATTTAATTCCTAAAATAAGATAAAGTATCATTCGTTGTTACATATCGTAGCATACTTTTCATCATAAATATCGTTCATACTGGCATACCTTAAAATCATAAAACATCTTCCTATTATAAGATATGTAAAGAGGTACTTACTTGGAAGCGGCAGGAAGAGGGCTTGATGTGTGTGTAGTGAGATGGTTACGGCTCTGATACCAACCTGTAACGCCCGCTTTTTTTTTCTTTTCATATAGTGGCGTTACGTTAACATACCTAGGGCATGTAGACATCATAATGCAGTGGAAACCTTTAACTTACTCCTACATGCACTTACTACCATTTCTAGCATCATAACATAGGAACATAGCATAGTAACTTTATACTTAGCATCATATCATACATAGCATCATGTCATTCGTAGCATCATGTCATACTTAGCATCATGTCATAGAGTCATACTCAAGCACCTAATAATAAAGGTAAAGTTCTATCATAAAACGAGCAACCATATCGCTCCTTGGCCAAGTCACTATCACACACATTCTTTGATGCCCTCCTGCTGCTTCCTTACTGTCCCTTTGCATGATCTGCGGTATAAGAAAACAAGACTATAAGCACACAGGCTTAGTAAGACTCTTTCCTACTCACTAAAACCATTCATCATTCAATCATGAGCATATAAGACATTAGCATACTTAGTGCTTTACTTAGAACATAAGCCTTTTCATCACTTAGCACACCTTCGTCATGAACATAAGCATAACTTCATCACATTCATAGCATGGCATAAACATATCCATAAGAACATTCATGGCATGACACGATACTTGGCATAGACATAAATATTGTAAACATTCATAGCATGGCATGGTGCTTGGCATAAACATAGACATAATACACATAATCTCATAAACATTCTTAGCATGGCATGAACCTAAATAAAATCTTGGCGTCCTAACTCAGCTTAACATAATTAAATCAAGGCATCATGAATTATTATGGACATAATTAAAATCATGGCATTCTAACTTAGCATAAATATAATTAAATCATGACATCCTAAACTAGCATGAACATAAATAAATCATGACATTCTAACGTAACATAAAACTAGTTAAATCATGGCATCCTAAACTAACATGAACATAAATAAATCATAGCATCCTAAACTAGCATGTACATAAATAAATCATGGCATCCTAAACTAGCATGAACATAAGTAAATCATGGCATTCTAGACTAGCATGAACACAATCAAATCATGGCATCATATATTAACACGAATCATAAACAAAATCATTTGCATAAATATACCTTGCATAAACTTACTTTGCATAATATTCTTATCATAAATATAATGCATAACATGGATGGATGCATGTGGCAATTGCATATATATATATATATATAGATGCTTAATCATTAAAAACATGCTTTTAAAATATCATAACATTCATTGGGCCTTGGCTTGTACCACATTCATTCATCATATGTGCGCATCCCTAAGTAAATACGAGGTAGCTAATCTCGACCTACTAGGGTAAGGACAGCTTCATCGGTAGTCCCGAACCGTAAGGACAGCATCATCGGTAGTCCCGAACCGTGGACAACATCTTCGGTAGTCCAGAACCGTGGACCTTACTTAGGTCCGGTACAAGCCCATAAAATAAAATATAATGCTTTCACATGCTTTCCATTCATCATCATTCATTCATCATACTTGTCATTCATCATCATTTATTCATCATACTTGTCATTCATCATCATTCATTCATCATACTTAACATCATCGTTATGCCTTAAAGGCATGTACTTTAACCTCATTCATAAGACATGGCATACTTACATCTTACTCATAAAAGATGGCATATCCTTCATAAACATGGCATATCATTCATAAACATCTATGACTTAACATATAATTCATGACATACAAACTAAGGGTTTAGTTAACATAGAACTTCTTCAATCTTACTAAGCATCTTTGGGGATTTAACCCAACCCTAGCCCTAGGTTATGTCCTTGGCCGAAAGTCCCCAAGGAACCCTAGGTCCATAAAACTTCATATAACCTCCCAACTAACATCCCATACATACATACTAGGCCATAGGGAACATTTAATCCCATACTTAAGGCCAACCCTACTCTTTTAACCCTAAACTTGCTCTTGGCTGAAATCTTCAAGGCCATGGGGGTATGGAAAAATTCCATTAAAACCCCAAATCAATTGCTTAAACATCAACCATACCTTACCATAGGGCCATTGGGGCCCTTACTTGAAATAAGTCCTAACTTCCCACCCTATTAGGGTACTTGGCCGAAACCTATAGGGTCTCAAAGCCATGTGAAACATTCACATAATCACCCTCCATCTCTCTTATATCATATTAATACATCAAACACATGCTTGGGGTTTTAGACCCAACTCCACCCATGAGGTCTTGTTGTTGGCCGAAACCCTAGGGTATCCTAGGGTACTCCAAAAATTCCCAAAAATTATACTTAACCTCTAAACATCATAAGGGAACATTAAATAACATTATAAAGATTTTTGGCATAATTATAGACTTTAAAATCATAGTGGCCGAAACCCTCCATCCTAGGGTTCTTGGTTTTGCTTCTTTCATGTTGGCCGAAACCCTAGGGTGTCCTAGGGTACTCTAAAAATTCCCAAAAATTTTACTTAACCTCTACACATCATAAGGGAACATTAAATAACATTATCATGATTTTTAGCATAATTATAGACCTGTAAATCATGGTGGCCGAAACCCTTAAACTTAGGGTTCTTAGTTTTGTTTCTTTCATGTTGGCCGAAACCTAGGCTGTCCTAGGGTACTCCAAAAATTTCCAAAAATTATACTTAACCTCTACACATCATAAGGGAACATTAAATAACATTATCATGATTTTTAGCATAATTATAGACCTGTAAAACATGGTGGCCGAAACTCTTAAGCATGGGGGTCTTGGTTTTCTTTCCTTTCAACATCAATTTTGAAAACTAACCAATATATCATGCTAAAAATCATGGAAATCATAGGGAGCTATTATTCCACAGGTGAGGGAGTCTTACTGTAATGACCTGGAAAATTCTCTTAATATTTTCTTAAAATATTAAGCATGTTTAAATAATTTTCCAAGGGACCTAGAAATATTGAGGAGAACTTAGGCCTAGAAAATCCATGTTTTCTCATTTAAATCGAGAAAACTAATTACCAATGAGCTTTAAATGGGCTCCAAAAATGGGTATTAATTAGGTAAAATTAATATAAATTAGGTTAAATTAATATAAATATAAAAGAATTTTATTTAGGAATATTGGCATAATTATGGGTGATTTTAGGGGGATTTTCGGAATTTAGGAAAAAAAAAAGGCGGGCGTTACAGGTTGGTATCAGAGCAGTAACCATCTCACTACACACACATCAAGCCCTCTTCCTGTAGCTTCCAAGTAAGTACCCCTGTGCATGTTTTATGATAGTAAGCAATTTTAAGATGTTATATGACTTTAAGATATGCAAGTAAGAACGATAGTATGATGAAAAAAAAGTATGTTAAGATACGTAACAATAAACGATATTTTATATTCTCTGATGAATTAGTATTTGGAATAATATAGGAGTAGGAAAAAAAACTGATATTGGTTATACTGTCTTGGGTGAAGAAGAACATGGCTAGAAGACAGAGTAACCGACTGAACGAGGCGACCCCAACGCCTGATCTGGTGCAATTAGTGGCCCAACTTCAGCGCCAAGTCACCGAGCAACAGCAGACCATTAGTACCTTAATGAATCAACAGGAAAATTCTACTACCCCACCAGTGAACCAGACTACTATACCTGTGGCGCCTACGGTTACACACACTCCTCCGCTGGGCTCGACCACTGTGGCACGACAGGAGGCCTACCTGATCCAGTGGTTAAGGCTGAAACCGGAGAACTTCTCGGGTGCTGGCGAACCTTGGGACGCCCAGGCATGGTTCAAGACTATGGAAAGTACCCTGGAGCTGTTGGACTGGCCTGAGCATGAGAAGATTAAGTGTGCGTCGTTCTGCCTTTCTGGGGATGCAAGAATGTGGTGGGAAAGGGTCAAGGCCAAGAGACTGGTGAACCAAATGACGTGGTCAGACCTCGAATCAGAGTTCTTCGAAGAATTCTTCAATATGCGTGTCACAAACAAACACTACGATGAGTTCACGAAATTCCGACAGGGCAACCTCTCGGTCAATAAAGCCGTGAAGAAGTTTAATCGCCTGGCTCGTCTATGCCCTGAGCTGGTCCGCACTGAGAAAGAAAGGGTTCGACTTATGTTGAAGATGTTGCCGCCCGAAATAGCCCTGAACGTAGCCGACGGAGTTAACAGGCCGCAGACCACCGAGGAGTTGTTTAGTAGTGCTCTACTCACCGAGCATTACCTGAACAATATCAATCAGCAAAGGAAGGCATTAAATGAGAGAGGTCAGAAACCTCAGAGTACCAACGCTAATGGGTTGGGAAATCAGGGTTGTAAACGGCAGCCATGGGACGACCCCCAAGGAGGCCCAGCAAATAAACAGTCCAGGTTTCCCCTATGTGCTACATGCGGGAAAATGCATCCCGGGGAATGCCGCAAAGGTACGAACCGGTGTTTCATTTGCGGGGTGGAAGGGCACATAGCCTCTTACTGTCCTACTAAGAACCGGGCACCTCCCCAACAGCTTGTTCCGTACCAGGGTGCACTAGTGAAACTACATTATATGCAAGCCGAGCTGGAAGGTACCCCGATGAGTCAAGGGAGATTAGAGGCCCATCCAACTATGACGGATGCCAGGGTTTTCTCTATTACTAAGGAGGATGCCGCGAGTGCTTCAACGGTTGTCACAGGTCAGATACTTATTTACAGTCAGTATGCTACTGCATTATTTGATACTGGGGCAACACACTCGTTCATCTCTATGTTCTACGCTAAGAAGATAGATATGTCTCCACAAGTTTTAGACTGCAAGTTCTTGACAACCCTGCCTTCGGGAGAAATAAGGACATCCACTCCCGTGCTACGTGCTGTGCCAGTCGAAATCGCAGGAAGAGAACTCTACTGCGATCTGATAGTACTCGACACGCAGGATTATGATGTTATAAGGGGAAGGAATTTTCTGAGCAAATACGGCACTTCTGTCGAGTGCCGTAAACGAAAGGTGATCTTTCAACTTGAAGCAGATTCTATGTTCGAATTTATCGGAGAGCCGAGGAAAAGAACCGGGGAATTTAGATCGACTCTCAAAGCACAGAAGATGATAGACAAGGGATACACTGGATTCTAGCACATGTGGCTGACGTAAGTCAACCCAAGGACCAGAGCTAGAAGATGATAGGGTTGTAGGTAATTATCCAGAGGTATTCCCAGAGGAATTACCAGGATTAACTCCTGATAGAGAAGTGGAGTTCGAGATCGAATTGGTCTCTGGTACTAACTCGTTTCCCCAAAGCACCTCACCGTATGGCAAGGTCAATGGTTTGAGGAATCCACCTGGGAACGTGAGAACGAAATGAGGCGCAAGTACCCGGAGTTATTCTAAGTTCGAGGATGAACTTTCACGAGGTATGGGGGATTGTAACGACCCGGAAAATTCTCTTAATATTTTCTTAAAATATTAAGCATGTTTAAATAATTTTTCGAGGGACCTAGAAATATTGAGGAGAACTTAGGCCTAGAAAATTCATGTTTTCTCATTTAAATCGAGAAAACTAAGTACCAATGAGCTTTAAATGGGCTCCAAAAATGGGTATTAATTAGATAAAATTAATATAAATTAGGTAAAATTAATATAAATATAAAAGAATTTTATTTAGGAATATTGGCATAATTATGGGTGATTTTAGGGGGATTTTCGGAATTTAGAAAATAAAAATAATAAAATAAATGAAATAAAAATAAAATAAAAATAAAGGTGCATGATTCAAGGATTGAACCTTGGACCTCTTGTACAACCATGTAAGCTTTAACCAACTCACCTAGCAAGGGATCTCTATGAGGAAATGAAGTGGATATAAGTTGAGATTAAGAAGAAGATGAAGAGTCATGGAGAGACTCTTCATTCACCACCTTAATGAGTTATAAAGAGGGGGGGTGGGTTTGGGAGTTATTCTCTTCTCTCCATCAATTGCATTCTCTTCCTCCTTCTTTCTCATCCTAGATGAAATCTACAAGGGAGATTTTCCCTTGGGAAAACTCCACAAGAAGGTCCTACCACCAAGATCTAAAGGTTTCCTAAGGTTCCAAGGCTAGGGGTGATCAAGAGACAACAAGTCTTCCTTCTTCTTCCCATCTAAGGTCTAAAAATCAAGAAACCCCAAGGTAAGGTGAGGTTGCGGCGGCGCCGCAAGCTGAGGAGAATGGAGGTTTTTGGCTAGGTTTGGGTTTGAGAGAAGCTTGATTCTCTCGTTCATCCTCTTCTTCATCTTCCTCCCTTGGACTTCCTTGTGGCCAGCGTGAGCTTGGAGGCTCTCGGTGGCCGGCGGCGCAAGGAGTAGGGGAGAAGGTCGGCGGTTCCAAACCCTAGGGTTAGGGTTTGGATTGGTGTGAAGAGGTGATCCGTTGGAGTGCCTTGGCGATCTCGGTTCTTGGTAGCTCATCGCCCACACGACGTCTGGGAGGGGAGGGCATAAGGTAGAAGGCTAAAAGGTAAAGGAAGGTATAACTCCCTTCCTTTTGCTTCCTTATTTCTTATCTCGTCATTTCATGTAATTAATTGATTATTGCTTTAGTGATTATTAGTTAATCATGTTAATAATTAATTAATTGGACCCCGATTATAATCTCAAAGGCCGGAGATCCACTCGTTGTCTCTTCCGCGTCCATTAGTTTAGAAGAATTACAAGGCTCGATCTTTGCGATTGACCAAGTTGTAATTCGTACCGAACGATAAGATGGCGAGATGGTCGTTGGGAGAGGGGTCTCCATTCGGATTAAATTTTTAATCCGTAGACATGGAGAGGTCTCTCAAGGGAGACCAAGTATTCGCTAGGGAATCCCGCCAAGCTGTACCCTTCAATTGGTATCAGAGCAGAGGTTTCCAGTTTTGTGTGTTTAGGATTGGTTAATTTTTGCATTTTTCATACATTTTATTTTGCGGGATGATATGTGGATGTGCGTAGGCTAACTTTGTATTGCATGCACTAGATTCCAACTTATGATGGCCAAATATTTGATTTGTGTGATTGGTTGTGTAATATTTTGTAATTAATTAAATCCTCGGGGTTGATGAAGCTAGGTAGTATTTAATTTATGTTATTAAATACGACACATGTTTACCCAAGTTTTTTGTTTACTTTTTGATGTAGATTTATCCTTCATGGAGTATAGGATCGATGATGTAAATAATTAGCTAGTCATCTCAGCTCGGTGATCCCTCAAGATGGCTTGCGCATGGTGAAGGGAGGAGCGGATGAGGTGACGACACGATTGGAGGCGCATTGGAGACCAAGGCCATGAAAAGTTGGAAAATCTTTGATTTTCTTTTTCATTATGTTGGTTATGTGCTTGTCGTGTGTGTGTGCTTGTTAAAATTCCTCGAAATCAATAACTATGTGGGAGAGGGACCCTAAGGGTCTCATGGCCTTCATTACAATCCGATTAGTGATGCGAACAAGTTTGCGCGTCGGCTCTAAGTGCCTTCCCTCCCCATCGATTGGGCTTGTTCTGCGGATCACTGGGTCGAAAAAGACTATAGAAAATTATTGAAGCGCGTGTGTATCCCCATCGGAAGGCACATAATCAGAAATAATTTTCTTAGTGTCGTGTAATGGTAAACACTTAGATGCGAATAATAGTATCCTCCCCATCGGAGTCACTTCTATTATTTGCAAGGCCGAAGTGAACCAACTATTAATCTTATTTGTCAAAAAGTTAGGTTGACAAGATAGTAAGATTAATGGGTAAAACCTCCTCTTACGAATTTAGAGATTCGTATATATCCACACCATCGTGGCATGTTAATTTCTCGGTGTTTAGAGGTGTTGGTTGATTTTGAAAATTTATTGTTACGAGAAATCAATTTATTTTTGAATTCTAAAGTAGTGTATGTTGTGATTCTCAGGATTTTCAAAATGACCTTTAATCCCATAGCGACCATACTTAAGGAGAACAAACTTACAGGACCCAATTACATTGACTGGAAAAGAAACCTAGACATTGTTCTTACTGCCGAAAAATACAAATATGTACTCTTCAAGGACTATCCTGAAAAGCCTAGCGAGAACTCTAGTGAAGAGCAAAGGGAGAGCATTAAGAAGTAGGTCAAGGCAGATGAGATGGCGCGGTGCTACATTCAGGCATCTATGTCGAATGTATTGCAACATCAGCATCAAGCCATGCCCACTACTTATGCAATGATGCTAAACCTCAAGGAGCTCCTCGGGCACCAGGGTCGAGCCACTAGGTAGGCTGCGATGAAGAACCTGATTGTAACGCCCGCTTTTTTTTTCTTAAAGCGGCGTTACGTTAACATACTTAGGGCATGTAGACATCATAATGCAGTGGAAACATTTACTTACTCCTACATGCACTTACTACCATTTCTAACATCATAACATAGGAACTTAGCATAGTAACTTTATACTTAGCATCATATCATACTTAGCATCATGTCATTCGTAGCATCATGTCATACTTAGCATCATGTGATAGAGTCATACTCAAGCACATAATAGTAAAGGTAAAGTTCTATCATAAAACGAGCAACCATATTGCTCCTTGGCCAAGTCACTATCACACACATACTTTATTGCCCTCCTGCTGCTTCCTTACGGTCCCCTTGCATGATCTGCGGTATAAGGAAAATAAGACTATAAGCACACAGACTTAGTAAGACTCTTTCCTACTCACTAAAACCATTCATCACTTAATCATGAGCATCTTAAACATTAGCATACTTAGTGCTTTACTTGGAACATAATCCTTCATGATCACTTAACATACATGCGCATAAAACATTAACATTCTTAGTGCTTTGCTTAGAGCATAAGCCTTCATGATCACTTAGCATACATGCACATGGCATGATCAGCAACTCAATCACATTCGTAGCATGACATAAACATAAACTTAAAACATTCACACCATGGCATAATACTCGGCATAGACATAACCATAATAAGCATACTTCATAAACATTCTTAGCATGAACCTAAATAAAATCATGGTATCCTAACATAGCACAAACATAATCAAATCATGGCTTCATAAATTAGCATGGACATAAATAAAATCATGGCATCCGAACTTAGCATAAACATAATTAAATCATGGCATCCTAAACTAACATGAACATAAATAAAATCATGGCATCCTACTTATCATAAACCTAATTAAATCATGGCATCTTAAACTAACATGAACATAAATAAAATCATGACATTATAAACTAGCATGAACATAAATAAAATCATGGCATTATAAACTAGCATGAACATAAATAAAATCATGGCATTATAAACTAGCATGAACATAAAATCATGGCATCATAACTTAGCATAATCATACTTTTCATAGACATACTTTTCATAATCATACTTTTCATAACCATACTTTACATAACATAATGCATAGCATAGATGGATGCATGAGCAAGTGCATATATCATAAGGATGCTTAGTTTAAAATCATACTTTTCATACACATACTTTTCATAAACATACTTTTTCATAATGAATGCATGGGCAATGCATATATATCATAAGGATGCTTAGTTTGAAATCATACTTTTCATTTCTTAAACATAATCATCAAATCATTAGGCCCTGGCTTGTACCACATAGGTACATCATAAGCGCGCATCCCTAAGTAAATACGAGGTAGCTAGCCTCGACCTACTAGGGTAAGGACAGCATAGTCAGTAGTCCCCAAACCGAGGCGTTCTTAAGGTGCCCATCCCTGTTGCACAGCTTCGGTAGTGCCAGAACCGTGGACAGCATAGTCGGTAATCCAGAACCGGAGCGTTCTTAATGTGCCCATCCCTTGGACCCATACTTCTGTCTGGTACAAGCCCATTCATAAAGTAAAATACTTTACAAGCTTCATCATTCATAAGACATTCATGGCATCTTTAACATAGCATAACTTGTTACGGCTCGGCCCGTCTACCGGCCCATTTACCGATCCTCACGACCGTCGTACCGTCAACCATCGACCGTGCCGTTTAGCATATTTATGCCTTAAAGACATAAGCATCATCTTTCATTCATCATCATTCATTCATCATACTTGTCATTCATCATCATTCATTCATCATACTTAACTTCATCGTTATGCCTTAAAGGCATGTACTTTAACTTCATTCATAAGACATGGCATACATACATCTTATTCATAAAACATGGCATACCTACGTATCATTCATAAGACATGGCATACATGCATATTATTCATAAAACATGGCATATCATTCATAAACATGACATATCATTCATAAACATGGCATATCATTCATAAGACATGGCATACATACATATCATTCCTAAATCATGGCATATGTCTAAACATCTACGACTTAACATATAATTCATGACATACAAACTAAGGGTTTGGTTAACATAGAACTTCTTCTTCCATCTTACTTAAACATATTTCTTGGTAACTCATACACAAGCATCTTTGTTGGTTTAACCCAACCCTAACCCTAGGTTATGTCCTTGGCCGAAAGTCCCCAAGGAACCCTAGGTCCATGAAACTTCACATAACCTCCCAACTAACATCTCATACATACATACTAGGCCATAGGGAACATTTAATCCCATACTTAAGGCCAACCCTAATCCTTTGACCCAACTCTTGCTCTTGGCCGAAACATCAAGGCCATGGGGGCATGGAAAAATTTCCAATAAAACCCCAAATCAATTGCTTAAACACCAACCATACCTTACCATAGGGCCATTGGGACCCTTACTTGAAATAAGCTCTAACTTCCCACCCTATTAGGGTTCTTAGCCGAAACCTATAAGGTCTCTAGGCCATGTGAAACATTCACATAAACACCCTCCATCTCTCTTATATCATGATAAAACATAAAACATATGCTTGAGGTCTTAAACCCAACCCTACACATGGGTCCTTCATGTTGGCCGAAACCCTAGGGTATCCTAGGGTACCCCAAAAATTCCCAAACATTATACTTAACATCTAAACATCATAAGGGAACATTAAATAACATTATACAGATTTTTAGCATCATTATGGACCCTAAAACATGGTGGCCGAAACCCATAGGGTTTCTAGGGTGTTGATTTCATTTCTTTCATGTTGGCCGAAACCCTAGGGTGTCTTAGGGTACTCCAAAAATTCCCAAAAATTATACTTAACCTCTAAACATCATAAGGGAACATTAAATAACATTATACAGATTTTTAGCATCGTTATGGACCCTAAAACATGGTGGCCGAAACCCATAGGGTTTCTAGGGTGTTAACTTTGTTCCTTCCATGTTGGCCGAAACCCTAGGGTGTCCTAGGGTACTCCAAAAATTTCCAAAAATTATACTTAACATCTAAACATCATAAGGGAACATTAAATAACAATATACAGATTTTTGGCATAATTATTGACCTTAAAATCCTTGTGGCCGAAACCCATAAACCTAGGATTCTTGATTTTCTTTCCTTTCAACATCAAATCCAAAAACCAACCAATATATCATGCTAAAAATCATGGAAATCATAAGGAACTATTATACCATAGGTGAGGGAGTCTTACCTTGGGTTTCTTGATTTTTCGAACCTTGAAAGAAGAAGATGATTGCAAAATCTTTGGATCCTTGCCTCCTTGTCCTTGTATCCTTGGAAAACCCTTAGATCTTGGGGATAAGACTTCTTGTGGAGATTTTCCAAGGGGAAACCCTTCCTTGGGTGTTCGGCTAGGATGAGGGAAGGAGGAGTTTCAAAAATGCAAGTAATGGGAAGAAGAGGTAACTCCCAAAACCCTCCTTTTATAGCCCATTAAGGAGGTAAATGAAGAGTCTCTCCATGACCCTTCATCTTCTTCTATGCTTTAACCAATATCTACTTCATTCCCTCATAACATTACCTTGCTAGGTGAGTTGGTTAGTGCATACATGGTTGTGACAAGAGGTCCAAGGTTCAATCCTTGGTCTATGCACCTTATTTTTATTTTATTTTTCTTTTTATTTCCCTAAAATTCCAAAAATCCTTTAAAAATTCCCCCATAATTATGTTAATATTTCTTATTAAAATTCTTTTATATTTATACTAATTTTCACCTAAAATCCACCAAAAATTATGGTACTAGAAAGCCCATATAAGGCCCATTAGTGCCCTTCTTCCCAATTTAAATGAGAAAACATGGATTTTCTAGGCCAAGGTTCACCTTAATATTTCTAGGTTCCTCAGAAAATTATCTAGACATACTTAATATTTTAAGTAAATATTAAGAGAATTTTCCAGGTCGTTACACTATTGACGACTACTATGGTCGATGGGACACCCGTTAGGGATCATGTCCTGAAAATGATGGCTCGCCTCAATGTGATTGAGGTACTGGGAGCACAAATCGACGGGGAAACCTAGGTCGATATTATACTCCAGTCTCTGCTAAGGAGTTATGAGCAGTTCCGGCTCAACTATAACATGAACAAGCATGAGTATACATTGGGGAAACTGCTAGGAGAACTCCAGGTGGCAGAGGACCTATTTCGTTAGAGCTCGCATGCCTTGGTTACTCAGAAGGTTTATACTTCAGTGCCGAAAGGCAGGAGGAAGAAGAAACAAGGTGGGTTCAAGAAGGCAGCAACGACAGCATCGCAGGGACCTCCGACTGGCGTGAAGAAGCCAAAAGGCAAGTGCTTCATATGTAAGCAAACTGAACACTCAAAGGTGAACTGTCCCTGTCGTCAAGACAACGATATTTCCTTATGCTTAGTCATTGAAACATGTTTAGCGTGTTGATGCAGTCTGACCCTGATTGTTGTTTTGGTGTTGACACCGATTTTAGTTTAGGTTGATGATTATGATTATGATTAAGTCCTGATCGGGGATTAGACATGGTATAGAAAATCCTAGCTTGGAGGGCTAGGTGTTGGAAAATCCTAACCTAGAGGATTAGGTGTGGAAAATCCTAGCTTGGAGAGCTAGGTGTTGAAAAATCCTAACCTGGAGGGTTAGGTGTGGAAAATCCTAGCTTGGAGGGCTAGGTGTGTTAGTGATATGAGAGAAGTGTCCTAAGGGAATCGCCTTATGATTGTAAATATTTATTTTAATAAATGATAATTCACTATTTGAGTATACATGTTTGTGTATTTGATTGGGATTCACCACTCCTTGCGAGGAGATGTATACCCAGGCCTATCGTCGGATTGTTACTCAAAGCCTCTGGCTAGAGCATATCATGTTTAGAGTGTGAGTCTCTTAAATACATGAGAGTAATTAGAAATCCAAAGGACGAGAAAGACACTACTTGGGCTAGGTGTGACGTAGTCATTCTAGTGGGGACTGACACAAACAGACCATGTCCTGAACCAAGTGGGTATAAGATGGTGAAGGGAATGGGGCACGATTCATTAGAGCTGCTGAAGGGTTTCAGAATTATTTCTGAGGTCAAACCGTTGATCTTTCGATTAATTGGGGGTCATGATGTACTACTAGGTGCCACTTATAATCGTTCTATAATTGGTTGATTATAGACGGCCAACATAAATCGAAAGCCTATTTAGTCACACGCAGTACGAGTAATCCGAGGGATTTAAAACGAGTTGAAAATTGGATTTTTCGATCAAGAGAAATAAGTCAAATCTGAATTTATCAGAGGCGCAATGGAAGCTAAAAATGGCTAAGTCATTTGAAGGCTTATTGGGCAAATTAAATGAGTTTAATTCGTGATCGGTTCGGCTTGGTTTGGCCGGCCAAAGAGGGTGCCAAACCCCTTTGGTTTCGCCGGCCACTTCAAGGGGAAGAAACCAATTTATTTGATTTAATTAATAAAATAAATCTAGCGCGATTTATTTTATAAATTATGGATAAATAAATTTGTGTAAAGAAATTTATATAAATAAATTTATAGAAATTTATTCTTTTATGGAAATTAAAATGATCCATGGAATGGTTTATTTTAATTTTATAAAATCAATTATGAATTGATTTTTTCATAATAAGAAGGTTTATAAATTTCTTATAAAATTTATTCCATAATAAAAGGAGATATAGATTTGATTTTATTATAAAGTTAGTTATAATAAAACTTGGCTTAAACGGAATAATTCATAAGAGAATTTATAGGATAAATTTGTTATGAAAATTCCGTTAAGAGGGAGACTTGGCAAGAGAGATGCTACTATATAAAGGAACCAAAGGCAAGCCTTTAATTCCAATTGAGTTATCAAGAGATTAGTAGCTCTGTCTCTTTCTCTCTTAATATCTCCTTCACCCTTCCCCTTAGGGCCGGCGCCCACATCCCCTCCTCTAGGGCCGACGCCCAAGCTACTCCACCTAAGGCCGGTGCCTCCTCCTCCTAGGGCCGGCGCAAGCTTCCATCAAGAAGGAACCGAAGAAGAAGAAGAAGAAGCGGATCACATCTCCTACCTTCCCGGAATTTAGATTCCAATTCTTTGTAGTTAGTTTCCTTTCTTCTCTCTTGATCTTCTAGTTGTGCCTTTAGAGAATCTAGTAGTTCTCATCGGCACAAAACTCATGACTTTGTGAAGTCATCCCGAAGAGAACTCGGCGTGGACGCGAATAGAGGCGGAGCTTCCAAGGGACGCTATGGTTGGATCTCGTCCCTTACTTCGAGTTACGCGAGGTACTTAGTAAATTAGTTTACATTTTCACAAAGTTTTAATTTATGATCATGTCCACACATCATAAGGTTGCATGCTAGATACGTGGTTAAAATAATTTGAGAAATTATTTTATGCAAATTCTTCCGCTGCACGTAAAAATTTAAAATTTTACGAACCTGTATCCTAGTCAACATGCACCCGGTCTCAACAGTGGTATCAGAGCTGGTTAGTGTTCGACATAATCATATAATTGTTTTGCTGAAAACTTTATCATGATCTCAATTTTGGAAAAAATTTTCAATTATGGAAACTTTCAAATTATAATAAATTTTAGATTTAGGAATTTCTAAGTTTGGAAATCCTCATGAAATTTCGCAAACTCTTGAAATTTTCTAGTTTATGAAATTTTATAATAATTGTGAAAACTTCTCATCTTTGGAAACTTTCCAATTTTGGAAATTTTTCAATTTTAGAAATTTTCCAATTTTAGAAATATGTAAGTTTTCTTTGTACCAGAAACTTACAATTATTCTGAAAACCTATTACGAAATCTCACAATTTTGGGCACTTTCTTTCAAGAAAGTCTAGACAAATTTATGGACAATTAATTGACAATTAAATTTAAATTGGTTTTTAAATTGACAACAAAATTCTTTATTTTTGATTGAGCCTCGGGGAGCCGTCCAATTTAAAGTTAGTTGTTGTAATTTAATTTTCCAATTTTAAATGAGATTGTCATGTTTAATTTGGTTACGCTTCCGAAGCGGACCAAATTGGATTTATGACAAATTACTTTTTTTTGGGTATCTGAGCCTCGGGGAGCCACCCTTAGAAAACGATTTGTTGTAATTAATTAAATCCATGAACAAAATATAATTTAAGAGGTGATGCTCTTACATATTATTGTCTCCAATATTAATTAGGAAAATGATTTCCTATTGAGTTTTCTTAAATGAGATTTTCATGAAAATAATATGTGGTTGAATTAAGGGATTTGTCTCTTAATTTAATAAGATTTGATTTAGAGAAATCAAAGTCTTAAAACATATTATTTCCGAAATTGATTATGACAATTTAGGAAATTGTTTCCCAAAACAATTCCTTAAATAAAGTATGAAATTAGAATTAGGAAATCCGGTTCCTAATTCAAATAATGAGACTTGATAAATTAAGTCACATACATACTTTATTAAGGAAATCGTTAGTCATGACAATTCTATGTCATGAATGTCCTTAGAAAAGAAAGGATGAGACCCAAAACCCCTTACAAAATATTAAGGCCAACACCTTCCATTAATATGGTTAGAATCGGAGTTTTGTTTCTCGTTTGGGTTGATGGACACATCCATGCCCGGCTTGAACCTCAACATGTTCAAATCATGGAATTAGTTTATGAATAATATAGTAGGAGTCAGAGGTCAATCCTTAGTTTTGATTGTTGGACACATCCAAGCCTGACTAAATGGTTGAATGAGCTCCAACCATATTAAAACTATTTCTTGATTAATGGGTCAGCCTTAAGCTTGGAGCATCGATTTGTTGTGCCACAGCCAAGGTCGATGTAAAGAGAGGTGCAATTGGGTGCTATGTATAATGTTGCATACTTGTTAATGAGTTAACAACCCAATGATTTATGCAAACATTCAATTAGATGATAGCATAAAGTGATAGTTACATATATGTGATATGTAATCGGTATAATTACCTACCTTCATAGCTAAGAATAACTTGATGGCCACAGCCATGGTGGTTCTTATATATGGTTAGATATCAACCTATTTGGAGATGTTCCTACGATCTCCCGAATTGATAAAAAGGGTTATTCAATTTGAAAAATAAATAGAATTTTATTTATGTATGTTGATACATTCTTTAATCATTCTTCTCACATAAGCTCAATTTGTATTTCTAGGTTAATCACTCGATCATGTCTTCTCTGAATTTGCGTTTCATCTTGGACACCAACAAACTGACTGGGCCTAACTTCATGGACTGGCTTCGAAACCTGAGGATAGTCCTCAAGGCAGAGAAGCTTGCTTATGTCCTTGAAGATCAACTTCCTAACCATCCTCCAGAGGGTGCAACTCCAGACAGTTAATGGCCTATCAGAAACAAGTGACCGATTCTGAACTTGCGAGTTGCATCATGCTAGCCTCTATGATACCTGAACTACAAAAGCAGCATGAGCATATGGATGCTTATACCATCATCTTCCATCTTCATGAGTTGTTTGAAGAGCAGGCGAGATCCGAAAGGTTCGAAGTCTCCAGACTCCTCTTCACCACTAAGATGCAGGAAGGCACTTCTGCCTCGCTGTTTGTGTTAAAGATGTTGGGGTACATTGAACGACTGAACACACACGGTTTTGCAATGGATCATGAACTAAGTATTGGCTTAATTCTGAGTTGTTTGCTCAAAAGTTATTCACAATTTGTGATGAACTATCGGATGAACATACTAGAGACTACCATTCCTGAGTTACTCAACCTGTTGAAGACTGTGGAGCCTTCTGTAAAGCCGGATCAAAAGGCGGTACTGTTAGTTGGTTCCTCGAAGAAAGGTTCTAAGAGGAAGACCAAAGAACAGAATAAAGGAAAGAAGAAAAATGCCAAAAAGACTGAAAAGAAACCAAAAGGAACTTGCTATCATTGTGGCAAGGAGGGTCACTGGCGAAGAAACTGCAAGGTTTATCTTGAGTCCTTGAAGAATAAGGCATCCGATGCCCCATCCTCTTCAGGTATCTTCGTTATTGAATGTCACTCTATTTCCTCAAATACCTGGATACTTGATACTGAGTGTAGCTCACATATATGTAATGACATACAGGGGCTAAGGAATAGAAGAAGACTCGTCAGGGGAGAAGCGGATTTGCGAGTTGGAAATGGAGCAAAGATTGCTGCTGTTGCCATCGGAACATATTTGCTAAAGGTCCCGACTGGACGTGTCTTAGAATTGGATAATTGTTATTTTGTTCCTTCGTTAATAAAGAACATTATATCTGTTTCATGTTTGAATGAAAAGGGTTATCATTTAACTTTTAGTAACAATTGTTGTTACATATCTTTAAATGGCGTTCTTTATGGGAATGGAATTTTGTGCAATGGTATCTACACGTTAGATTTATCCAGTGACGTTTTCAATATCGAAGTTAGCAACAAACGTGCTCGAATAGATAATCGAATAGACTCCTACACTTGGCATTGTCGTCTTGGCCATGTAAGTAAGAAACGCATGACCGAATTATACCGATGTGGAATTTTGGAATCATTTGAACCCGGTTCATTTGATACATGCGAATCATGCTTAAAAGGCAAGATGACCAAATTACCCTTTTCCGGAAAAGGTAATCCAGTGGGAGAATTACTTGGTCTAATACATACTGATGTATGTGGACCAATGTCAACTCTTGCACAAGGAGGCTATAGCTACTTCATCACCTTTATCGATGATCACTCACGATTCGGGTACGTGTTCTTGATGAAACACAAATCTGAAGCCTTTGAGAAATTCAAAGAGTTCAGAAATGAAGTAGAGAAACAGCTTGGCAAAAGTATTAAGATACTTCGATCCGATCGGGGTGGTGAATACTTGAGTCAAGAGTTTCAAGATTATCTTAGGGACAATGGGATATTGTCCCAATGGACTCCGCCAAATACACCACAGCATAATGGTGTATCTGAGAGGCGCAACCGAACCTTGATGGACATGGTTAGGTCAATGATGAATCATGCAACTCTTCCAAAATCCTTTTGGGGCTATGCACTTAAGACTGCTGTTTACTTTCTAAACAGAGTCCCGACCAAGGTAGTCTCTACTACTCCATATGAGACATGGAATAGTAAGAAACCTCACTTAACTCACCTTAAGATATGGGGTTGTCCTGCTTATGTGAAGCGGACTGTATCAGACAAATTGGATGCTAAGTCTAATAAATGTCTATTTATTGGATACCCTAAGGAAACGAAGGGTTACCAATTCTATCATCCCTTCGAACAAAGGTGTTTGTTTCAAGGCATGCTGTATTTCTGGAAAAGAATTTCTTTTACAAGAAAACAGTGGGAGTGGCATTGAACTTGATGAAGTTCAAGAAACTCCAATAGACATTATAGAGACACCTAGTCTAGACCCACAACCAATAACTCATAATGATGAGCTATCAGTTGAACCTAAAACTACACCACCTCTTCGTAGATCTGATAGGACACCCAATATTCCAGAGAGATACGGATTTCTCGTAAGTGAATCGAACGACGTGTTACTCATAAGCGATGACGAACCTATCAGTTATGAAGATGTTATGAAAAGTTCAGAAAGGGACAAATGGCTTGAGGCCATGAAGTCGGAAATGGATTCCATGTACGAAAACAAGTATGGG
>JAGFNQ010004303.1:73340-96969 GCA_024364735.1 Boesenbergia rotunda
CAGCTTGCGTGAGAGAGCAAAAGAGTTCTGAATCGATTGGGCGATCGATTCAGGACACTCGTAATCGATTGGCTAATCGATTACGGTTCGAAAACTAGCCGTTGAACGGTTAGATCTGACGTGGTAATCGATTGGGTAATCGATCCAGAAACCCTAGGCGTCGGGTATAAGGGTTTTCGCGCGGGTTTTAAGCAAAAACACTTCTCCCCTTCTTCGCCTTCATCAATGCCATTTCAAGGGAAGCCTTGGAGTATATTGATGTTGTATTTCCAAGGTTCTAGAGGCAATCACAAGCTTGAAGATAGCAAAGAAAGCAAAGCTTGAGCTTATCATTGTAAATCTTGTAAGATTTCATTTTGTATTTGCTTAGATTCTTGTTGTATCTTATTGAATGCTTGTAAGAGGTTTCTCCACCTCAAGAAGGAGATCTTTCATAGTGTATGAGAGAGTGAGGAGAGTGGATCCTTGGATTAGTCACCCGTCCGGGGTGGATACCAAGTAAATCCTTTGTGTTAGCGTTTACTCGAGTCTTCCGCCGCGACAAATCACCACGGAGCAAATCGGAGCTAATCACCCCCCCCCCCTCTAGCTTGTCTACCGGTCCCAACAAGTGGTATTAGAGCGAGGTTGCTCTTCTTTGGACTCATCGCCAAGAGGGCAAGAGCTAGAAGAAGAAGAAGAAGTTGGAAGAAACCCTAATTTCAATAAGTCATCCTCAAGAGGGTTCAACTTCAAAAATGGAGTTCGGCTACGACACCCGGGCACCTCCAGCATTCGACAAGGCAAATTTCGATCTTTGGAAGTCAAAGATTGAAAATTACTTCATGATGGAGATAGAGTAATGGTTTGCTCTAATGGAGGGCTTTGAAGCTCCAACAAGCACCAAAGTAAAGCTCCTCAAGAAAGCAAATGGAATGAGGAGCAAATCAAGAGATGCGAGACCAACGACAAAGTGACCATGTTATTGGTCAATCTATTGCCAAGCACCATCTTGGATAAAATTGTGGAATTTCAAGATGCCAAAGAGCTTTGGAGCAAATTGGCAAGGCTTTATGAAGATCCCTCCACTGTACAAATTCAAGACAAATCCGAAGAGGGTTATTTATCGGAGGAAGAAGATTCGGAAGTTGAGAGGTGCTCAACATCCGAAGATGAAGCTCAAGAAGCCTCCACTTCAAGGGTTGAAGAGGAGCAAAATTTGACATTGACGCCGGAACAAGAAGAGGTTTCAACATCATTTTCCAATGTCAATGAAGAGGAAGAAAGTGTCACCCCTATAAGCAAAGGTATAAATATTTCAATTTGTAAAAATAAAGATCATATCATTTGCTTTGAGTGTAGGGAAAAAGGGCACTACAAGAGTAAGTGTCCCAAGTTGGTTAAGAAAAAAGTGCAAGTGGCACTCAAGACCAAGGAGAAGACAAAGGAGGTCGGCTCCAAAGTAAAGAAGGATAAGAAGCACATTGTGTGCTTCTCATGTAAATAAGAGGGACATTATCGAAATCAATGTCCAAAGGGGAAGGATCCGACCAAGACAAAGAGAAGGAGCTCAAATCAAGGGAGAGCCTCCAAGATTAAGACTAAGGTACCATTAGGTAATGGTACTTATTTTCATCATGATAATATCCATGATAGAAATAATTATTATCATTTCAATGCTATTTATCATGAAAATCGGAGGTATGAAAAACCTAACGAAAAATATAGAGATCTCCATGCTAGGTCTACCACACCTAAGGATAGGGAAGATTTTAGATCATTTAAGGGTAGACTTACCAAAAACAAGGCCAAAAAGAAAAATCACCAAGGCTATATTAGAAAACCAGACCTTGATGAGGTAATGATTGAAAATCAAGTTTTAAGGTCAAAACTTGATAAATTAGAAAAATCCCTTAAGAAATTAGAAAATCTATTTAAGGGATCAAAAATTCAAAACCTAGACTTAGGAAATCAAGGACCCTCTAGGAGTATGAAAGGTTTGGGATACAAACCTAAAACCAAGGATGATGGTCCATCCTATCATAGAGTTCCATATAGGTATGGAACTCAATCTAGGTCAAGAAGTCAAGTCAAGGCCACAAGTGAAGCTATCCCTAGGGTTGATCAAGACAAGACTAACATGACTAAGGCTTCGAAGAAGACTAGAAGAGTCATTAGGAAGGTATCAAGGGAAGTTATCCCTAATGAATACCTAGAATAACCAAGGAGCACCAATAGGTTTTGGGTTCCTAAGAGTGTGTTCGCCACACCCTATATAGGTCTAGGGAGTGTCAACTCAAATTGGAAGGGTAGTTAACCTAACCTTGATGAAGTTGGCACTTTGGGATATTTTCGAGGAGTTAGTACCCTTGATAATGAAGGAGTTATTTGTTTACTCTAGGACGAGTAAATTTTGTGCCAAACTATATTTTTGGAAGATTGAACTTAATAAAAGTTGACACAACTAGGTTAGAATCCAAAGATAGGCCAAGTTGGGAGTGTTGGCATTATCTAGGAAATTAGGGGCAAGTTAGGATTATCAATGACTTAGCGATGAGTTATTAATACTTAGATAGAAAATCTAGGTATTTTCTTTTATGCTTCTATGCCATGTTTTGTATGCCGTATCACATGCCATGACATCATAATCCATCATTCATAATTTATTATGAAAATATTACATGTCATGTCATACATGCATCATCTAGCTATAATTTCTTTTGAAAATCCTCATATGATGCATGTCATAGTCATTATCATGCATTAATTTAGTTTTTATTGAAATTAAGGACATTGACATTAATTGACATTCTAGGTGAATGATCGAAGTTTATAATGTCTAGGTAGAAATGCATGAACCCTTAGTTTAGGGAGAACATGACTTTTACATCTCACCAAGACCATAAGTTGACTTGTGTGTGTTTTCGAGACACATTAGAAACAAGTGAGATGTTAGTATGATGATCAAAACTCAAGGTGTTAATTGATATGCATCTTAGTGAGTTTTAGGCTCATCAAAAGTTGAATATAAATGAACTCCAATCATTCGGAAAGCTAATGTACAAGTCATGTGCATTTAGCCCAAGGAATATGGTTGGAAATTATTTTTGAAAACTATTTCAAAACTATCTTGGAAAATCTTGGTGAAGACTATCTTTTGATAGCACTCATCATTGATGCAATGGATACAAAACAATGTGAAACATTGAAGTATTTCAATGGTTTCTAATTTTGTGTCATTCTTTGAAAAGGAAGGTATTTTCATGTAAAATTATTTTTTCCTTGATAGTATATGTTATAAATAATGTCTACACAAAATTTTAGAATTTTTCGAATTTTGTGGAATTATTTAGGGGTTTCTGAAATTCGAATCTGAAATTGTTTTCAGAAATCAGAAACTCCCAATCGATCGATTGGGACAGTAGCCAATCGATTGGTAGATCCTTTTGTGAGCACAGAAGCTTGCGTAATCGATCCTTTGATCGATTACAGTCAGCAGTAATCGATCAGTTGATCGATTAAGGCTAGTGTAATCGATTGGTTCCCAACGCCAATCGATTAATAAGACTGAAACTGTCTATTTTCAGTCTAATAACCTAATTTTGAGTAACCTACCAATCCCTAGCCCCTTGGAATACTTTTATAAGTTTATTTGGTTTACTTTCAGTATGAAATCAAAAAGGGATATGGTTAGGTGAAAACTATATGGGTAAGGAGAGATTTTGATTCAAGTCTTGAATTTCAAAATCTCAAACCTCGAATTGAGAATTCCTAAAGGTTTAGGAACTCCCAAGATCATTGTTGGTGCAATGTTAGAGGTTCAGAGCATGTTTTGAGGGGGAGGTCTTCCTTAAAAGAATGAGTTTGAATTTTTATTTTTGGTTAAGTGAAAGGATGAAGATTGGAAATCTTTATCACGGGTTTGCCTTTGACCATATAGACTCTCGGGGAGAGTTTTTGATGTGTGTCAAAGGGGGGAGAGATTGATAGGCTAATAGGGATTAGTCTTTGTCAAACATATTGTCAAACATCAAAAAGGGGGAGATTGTTGGTGCAATCTTGGTTAGGTCAGGGTTGACCTAGTTTGACTAAGCACGGGTGAGCTTAGGTCTGGTAAGCTTAAGGTTGAATGTTTCGATGTTTGATAATGATGTTTGAATGTCATATGATGATTGAATATCGTATGATGTCATGTGGGTCAAGGTTGACTGGAGGCTTGACTGAAAAGACCTATTGGGACTAGGCACACCTAGTGGGACTAGGTGAAGTCCAGGTGGATCGAGGAGATGGCACGCTGCCATGGGAAAAAACCTAGTGGGACTAGGCACACCTAGTGGGACTAGGTGAAGTCCAGGTGGATCGGGGAGATCACACGCTGGCATGGAAAAAGACCTAGTGGGACTAGGTGAAGTCTAGGTGGATCGGGAAGATCGCACGCTGGAATGGGAAAAGACCTAGTGGGACTAGGTGAAGTCCAGGTGGATCGGGGTGATCACACGCTGGCATGGGAAAAGACCTAGTGGGACTAGGCACACCTAGTGGGACTAGATGAAGTCCAGGTGGATCGGGGAGATCGCACGCTGGCATGGGATAAGACCTAGTGGGACTAGGTGAAGTCTAGGTGGATCGGGGAGATCGCATGCTTGCAAGGTGGAAGTCTATCGAGAGACTAGACCTAACTCGAGGGTTAGGCGAATCTGGTTGGGAACCAGGTTAAGTCCGAGTTGGGAGCTAGGCAGTAGAAATTCAGGTGGGTCAAAGGGGTTGACCGGACATTTGGTAGGGGATCCTAGACTTGTGAAAACAAGTTACGTTGGACTCAATCGATTGGGTGAATCGATCAGTTGATTGATTAGGGCAGTTTGCGCGAGAGAACAAAAGGGTCCTGAATCGATTGGGTAATCGATTCAGGGTATCGGTAATCGATTGGCTAATCGATTAGGGTAGCTTGCGTGAGAGAACAGAAGAGTTCTGAATCGATTGGGCGATCGATTCAGGACACTCTTAATCGATTGGCTAATCGATTACGGTTCGAAAACTAGCCGTTGAACGGCTAGATCTGACGTGGTAATCGATTGGGTAATCGATCCAGAAACCCTAGGCGTCGGGTATAAGGGTTTTTGCGCAGATTTTGAGCAAAAACACTTCTCCCCTTCTTCTCCTTCATTAGTGCCATTTCAAGGGAAGCCTTGGAGGATATTGCTGCTGCATTTCCAAGGTTCTAGAGGCAATCACAAGCTTGAAGATAGCAAGGAAAGCAAAGCTTGAGCTTATCATTGTAAATCTTGTAAGATTTCATTTTGTATTTGCGTAGATTCTTGTTGTATTTTATTGAAATTTTATAAGAGGTTTCTCCACCTCAAGAAAGAGATCTTTCATAGTATATGAAAGAGTGAGGAGAGTGGATCGTTGGATTAGTCATCCGTCCGGGGTGGATACCAAGTAAATCCTTTGTGTTAGCGTTTGCTCGAGTCTTCCGCCGCGACAAATCACCACGGCGCAAATCGGAGCTAATAACCCCCCCCCCCTCTAGCTCGTCTACCGGTCCCAACAATGACCGGGGATAGTGTTGGGACCGGGTGCATGTTGACAAGGATACGGGTTCGTAAATATTAAAATATATACGTGCAGCGGAAGAATTAGCATAAATAATTTCTCAAATTATTTTTAGCCTCGTATCTAGCATGCGACCTTATGATGTGTGGACATGATCATAAATTAAAATTTTATGAAAAAGTAAACTAATTAACTAAGTACCTCGCGTAACTCGAAGTAAGGGACGAGATCCAACCGTAGCATCCCTTGGAAGCTCCGCCTCTATTCGCCTCCACGCCGAGTTCTCTTCGGGATGACTTCGCAAAGCCACGAGTTTTGTGTCGACGAGAACTACTAGATTCTCCAAAGACACAACTAGAATATCAAGAGAGAGATATGGAAACTAACCACCAAGTAACGGAATCATGATTCCGTGAAGGGAGGAAGGAGACGCGACCCGCTTCGTCTTGGTGGTGGCTCACGGCTAGGGAAGGTGGTGCCGGCCCTAGAGGGAGAAAGTGGCGCCGGCCCTAGAGAGAGAGAGAATAAGGGAGAGAGAGAGAGCTTCTTAATCTCTTGATTAATTCGAATTCAAGGCTTGCCTTTGGTTCCTTTATATAGTAGTCTCTCCATTGCCAAGTCTCCCTTTTAACGGAATTAACGGAATAAATTTTCATAAGAAATTTATCTCATAAATTTTCTTATGAATTATTCCGTTATGCCACGTTTTATTATAACTAACTTAATAATAAAACAAATACATCTCTCCTTTTAATTATGGAATAAATTTGTATAAAATTTTCTTATCATGGAAAAATCAATTCATAATTGATTTTATAAATTAAATTTAAACCAATTCATGGTTCATTTTAATTTCCATAAAAAGAATAAATTTCTACAATTTTCTTTATATAAATTTCTTTATTTAAATTAATTTATTTATCCATAATTTAATAAAACAAATCGCTCTTGATTTATTTTATAATTTAAACCAAATTAATTGGTTTCTCTCCTTATGGTGGCCGGCCAAACCAAAGAGGGTGGGCACCCTCTTTGGCCGGCCATACCAAGCCAAATCCCTCGCGAATTAAACTCATTTAATTCGCCTGATAAGCCTTCAAAAGACTTAGCCATTTTAAGCTTCCCATGCGCCTCTGATAAATTCAGATTCGACTTATTTCCTATGATTGGAAAATTCAATTTTCAACTCGTTTTAAATCCCTCGGATTACTCGTAGTGCGTGTGACTAAATAGGCTTTCGATTTATGTTGGCCGTCTATAATCATCCAATTATAGAACGATCATGAGTGGCACCTAGTGGTACATCATGACCCCCAATTAATCGAAAGATCAATGGTTGACCTTAGAAATTATTCTGAAACTCTTCAGCAGCTCTAATGAGTCGTGCCTCATTCTCTTCACCATCTTATACCCACTTGGTTCAGGACACGATCTATGTGTGTCAGTCCCCACTAGGCTGACTACGTCACACCTAGCCCAAGTAATGTTCTCTCGTCCTTTGGATTTCTAATTACTCTCATGTATTTAAGAGACTCATACTCTAAACATGTCATGCTCTGGCCAGAGGCTTTGAGTAACAATCCGACGATAGGCCATGGGTATACATCTCCTCGCAAGGAGTGGTGAATCCTTTGTAGGCTGTTCAAACATCTTCGGGCACTTCGGCTTATACCCAACCATCCTGGGTCCACACCTCCTTGGAGATGCTTGCTTAAGATGTTAAAGTATAAGTCTCCATGACCAAGATGACTTGAACACCACAAGTCAAAGGAACATCGCACTTAAGCTGCAGTAAGAACTTCACTGACATGTCTATATATAGATTACCATATGAAGTTTTACAGCCAGTCACTCCAATGAACTAGTTCCCTTAATTAGCATTCATGTTTATCTCCGGACATCCCAATGTCACCAGCCAGTGAGAATCAGCTGATTAGAGAATAACCCATGCTAGTCTCAACAGAATTGACAGTGTCCGTATTTATCAATTCATCGACTAGGGATATTTTCAAAATTTCACAATTACACATGTAGAGATAATCACTAGTTGTGATTCCATCACAAATTCTCTCATGCTGTGAATTGTATTGCGGACATTCAGTAAATGAGTTTAAGATCCCAATCAAATACACAAATATGTATACTCAAATAGTGAATTTTCATTTATTAAAGTAAATGATTACAAACATAAGGCGATTGCCTTAAGTAAAATAATTTCCTAAATTATTTTAACTTCGTATCTAGCATGCAACCTTATGGTGTGTTGACATAATCATAAAATAAAACTTTGCGGAAAAGTAAACTAATTTACTTTATACCTTTCGTAACTCGAAGAAAGGGACGAGATCCAACCGTAGCGTCCCTTGGAAGCTCCGCCTCTATTCGCGTCCACACCGAGTTCTCTTCGGGTTGACTTCGCAAAGTCACGAGTTTTGTGCCGACGAGAACTACTAGATCCTCGGAAGGCACAACTAGAAGCACAAGAGAAAAGATAGGAAAGAATGGAAACTAACCAACAAAGAAACGGAATCGAATTCCGAGAAGAGAGGAGTCGCTATCCAGTTCTTCTTCTTCTTGTTTCATTTCTCCTTCTTCTTGAAGCTCACGGCAACCCACTTGGGAGAGGGAGGCGCCGGCCCTAGGGTTGGTGTGTGCCGGCCCTAATGAGGAAGAGAGAAGAGAATAGAAGAGAATAAGAGAGAGAGGGAGCTTCTCAATTATCAATTGATTGATTGATTAGGAATAAAGGCTTCCCTTTGGTTCCTTATATAGTTGCTTCTCCCTTGCCAAGTCTCCTCTTAACGGAATTAACGGAATTAGTTATCATAAGAAATTTATCCTATAAATTCTCTTATGAATTATTCCGTTTAAACCAAGTTTTATTATAACTAACTTTATAATAAAACTAATTAGTTATCATAAAAAATTTATCTTATAAATTCTCTTATGAATTTTATTATAACTAACTTTATAATAAAACTAATTAATCTCTCCTTTTATTATGGAATAAATTTTATAAGAAATTTATAAAATTTCTTATTATGGATAAATCAATTCATAATTGATTTTATTAAAATAAACCATTCCATGGATCATTTTAATTTCCATAAAAAGAATAAATTTCTATAAATTTATTTATATAAATTTCTTTACACAAATTTATTTATCAATAATTTATAAAACAAATGGCACTAGATTTATTTTATTAATTAAACCAATTAAATTGGTTTCTTCCCTTTAATGTGGTCGGCCACAACAAAGAGGTTTGGTACCCTCTTTGGCCGGCCAAACCAACCCGAACCGATCGCGAATTAAACTCATTTAATTCGCCCAATAAGCCTTCAAAAGACTTAGCCATTTTAGCCTCCATTGCGCCTCTGATAATTCAGATTCGACTTATTTCTCTTGATCGGAAAATCCAATTTTTAACTCATTTTAAATCCCTCGGATTACTCGTAGTGCGTGTGACTAAATAGGCTTTCGATTTATGTTGGCCATCTATAATCAACTAATTATAGAACGATCATGAGTGGCACCTAGTAGTACATCATGACCCCCAATTAATCGAAAGATCAACGGTTTGACCACAGAAGTAATTCCGAAACCCTTCAGCAGCTCTAATGAATCATGCCCCATTCCCTTCACCATCTTATACCTACTTGGTTCAGGACATGGTATGTTTGTGTCAGTCCCCACTAGACTGACTACGTCACACCTAGCCCAAGTAGTGTCTTTCTCGTCCTTTGGATTTCTAATTACTCTCATGTATTTAAGAGACTTGCACTCTTAACATGATATACTCTGGCCAGAGGTTTTGAGTAACAATCCGACGATAGGCCTGGGTATACATCTCCTCGCAAGGAGTGGTGAATCCTTTGTAGGCTGTTCAAATATCTTCGGGCACTTCAGCTTATACCCAATCATCCTGGGTCCACACCTCCTTGGAGATGCTTGCTTTAGATGTTAAAGTATAAGTCTCCATGACCAAGATGACTTGAACACCGCAAGTCAAAGGAACATCGCACTTAAGCCGCAGTAAGAACTTCATTGACATTTCTATAGATAGATTCCATATGAAGTCTTACAGCTAGTCACTCCAATGAACTAGTTCCCTTAACTAGCATCCATGTTTATCTCCGAACATCCCAATGTCACCAGCCAGTGAGAATCAGCTGATTATAGAATAACCCATGCTAGTCTCAACAGAATTGATAATGTCCGTTTTTATCAATTCATCGACTAGGGATATTTTCAATACTTCACATTTGCACATTTAGAGATAATCACTAGTTGTGATCCCATCACTAATTCTCTTATGTTGTGAGTTGTATTGCGGTCATTCAGTAGATGAGTTTAAGATCCCAATCAAATACACAAGCATGTATACTCAAATAGTGAATTATCATTTATTAAAATAAATATTTTACAATCATAAGGCGATTGCCTTAGGACACTTCTCTCATATCACTAACAGGTCGGGACTCTGTTTAGCAAGTAAACAGCTGTCTTTAGTGCATAGCCCCAAAAGGTTTTTGGAAGAGTTGCATGATTCATCATCGACCTAACCATGTCCATCAAGGTTCGGTTGCGCCTCTCAGATACACCATTATGTTGTGGTGTATACGGCGGAGTCCATTGGGACAATATCCCATTGTCCCTAAGATAATCTTGAAACTCTTGACTTAAGTATTCACCACCCCGATCGGATCGAAGTATCTTAATACTTTTGCCAAGCTGTTTCTCTACTTCATTTCTGAACTCTTTGAATTTCTCAAAAGCTTCAGATTTGTGTTTCATCAAGAACACATACCCGAATCGTGAGTGATCATCGATAAAGGTAATGAAGTAGCTATAGCCTCCTTGTGCAAGAGTTGACATTGGTCCACATACATCAGAATGTATTAGACCAAGCAATTCTCCCACTGGATTACCTTTTCCGGAAAAGGATAATTTGGCCATCTTGCCTTTTAAGCATGATTCACATGTATCAAATGAACCGGGTTCAAATGATTCCAAAACTCCACATCGGTGTAATTTGGTCATGCGTTTCTTACTTACATGGCCGAGACGACAATGCCACGTGTAGGAGTCTATTCGATTATCTATTCGAGCACGTTTGTTGCTAACTTCGATATTGAAAACGTCACCGGATAAATCTAACGTGTAGATACCTTTGCACAAAGTTCTATTCCCATAAAGAACGCCATTTAAAGTTATGTAACAACAATTGTTACTAAAAGTTAAATGATAACCCTTTTCATTCAAACATGAAATAGATACAATGTTCATTATTAACGAAGGAACAAAATAACAATTATCTAATTCTAAGACACGTCCAGTAGGGAGCTTTAGCAAATATGTTCTGATGCCAACAGCAGCAATCTTTGCTCCATTTCCAACTTGCAAATTCGCTTCTCCTTTGACGAGTCTTCTTCTATTCCTTAGCCCCTGTATGTCATTATATATATGTGAGCTACACCCAGTATCAAGTACCCAGGTATTTGAGGAAATAGAGTGGCATTCAATAACGAAGATACCTGAAGAGGATGGGGCATCAGATGCCTTCTTCTTCAAGGACTCAAGATAAACCTTGCAGTTTCTTCGCCAGTGACCCTCCTTGCCACAGTAATGGCAAGTGCCTTTTGGTTTCTTTTTAGTCTTTTTGGCCTTTTTCTTCTTTCCCTTATTCTGTTCTTTGGCCTTCCTCTTAGAACCTTTCTTCGAGGAATCAACTAACAGTACTGTCTTCTGATCCTGCTTTACAGAAGGCTCTACAGTCTTTAGCAGGTTGAGCAACTCAGGAATGGTAGTCTCCAGCTTGTTCATCCGATAGTTCATCACAAATTGTGAATAACTTTTGGGCAAACAATGCAGAATTAAGTCAATACTTAGTTCATGATCCATTGCAATACCGAGTGTGCTCAGTCGCTCAATGTACCCCAACATTTTTAACACAAACTATGAAGCAGAAGTGCCTTCCTGCATCCTAGAGGTGAAGAGGAGTCTGGAGACTTCGAACCTTTCGGATCTCGCCTACTCTTCGAACAACTCATGAAGATGGAAGATGATGGTATAAGCATCCATATGCTCATGCTGCTTTTGCAGCTCAGGTACCATAGAGGCTAGCATGATACAACTCGCAAGTTCAGAATCGGTCACATGTTTCTGATAGGCCACTAACTGGTCTGGAGTTGCACCCTCTGGAGGACGGTTGGGAAGTTGATCTTCAATGACATAAGCAAGCTTCTCTGCCTTGAGGACTATCCTCAGGTTTCGAAGCCAGTCCATGAAGTTTGGCCCAGTTAGTTTATTGGTGTCCAAAATGGAACGCAAATTCAGAGAAGACATGATCGAGTGATTAACCTAGAAATACAAATTGAGCTTATATGAGAAGATGATAAAGAATGTATCAACATAAATTAATAAAATCCTATTTATTTTCAAATTGAATAACCCTTTTTATCAATTCGGGAGATCGTAGGAACATCTCCAAATAGGTTGATATCCAACCATAGATAAGAACAACCATGGCTGTGGCCATCAAGTTATTCTTAGCAATGAAGGTAGGTAATTATACCGATTACATATCACATATATGTAACTATCACTTTGTGCTATCAACTAATTGAATGTTTGCATAAATCATTGGGTTGTTAACTCATTAACAAGTATGCAACATTATACATAGCACCCAACTGCACCTCTCTTTACATCGACCTTGGCTGTGGCACAACAAATCGATGACCCAAGCTTAAGGCTGACCCATTAATCAAGAAATAGTTTTAATATGGTTGGAGCTCATTCAACCGTTTAGTCAGGCTTGGATGTGTCCAACAACCAAAACTAAGGATTGACCTCTGACTCCAACTATATTATTCATAAACTAATTCCATGGTTTGAACATGTTGAGGTTCAAGCCGAGCATGGATGTGTCCATCAACCCAAACGAGAAACAAAACTCCGATTCTAACCATATTAATGGAAGGTGTTGGCCTTAATATTTTGTAAGGGGTTTTGGATCTCATCCTTTCTTTTCTATGCACATTCATGACATAGAATTATGTCATGACTAACGATTTCCTTAATAAAGTATGTATGTGACTTAATTTATCAAGTCTCATTAATTGATTTAGGAACCAGATTTTCTAATTCTAATTTCATACTTTATTCAAAGAATTGTTTTGGGAAATAATTTCCTAAATTGTCATAATCAATTTCGGAAATAATATGTTTAAGACTTTGATTTCTCTAAATCAAATCTTATTAAATTAAGAGACAATTCTCTTAATTCAATTACATATTATTTTCATGAAAATCTCTTTTAAGAAAACTCTATAGGAAACCATTTTCCTAATTAATTTTGGAGACAACAATATGTAAGAGCATCATCTCTTAAATCAAATTTCCAAGATTTGATCACATATTTTATTCATGGATTAATTAATTACAACAAATTGTTTTCTAAGGGTGGCTCCCCGAGGCTCAGATACCCAAAGAAAAGAAATTTGTCATAAATCTAATTTGGTCCGCTCCCCGAGGCGTAACCAAATTAAATATGACAATTTTTATTCAAAATGGGAAATTAAATTACAACAACTAACTTTAAATTGGACGGCTCCCCGAGGCTCAATCCAAAATAAAAAATTTTGTTAATAATTTAAAACCAATTCGAATTTAATTGTCAATTAATGATCCATAAATTTGTCTAGACTTTCTTGAAAGAAAGTGCCCAAAATTGTGAGATTTCATAATAGGTTTTCAAAATGATTATAAGTTTCTGCTACAAAGAAAACTTACATATTTCCAAAATTGAAAAATTTCCAAAATTGGAAAGTTTCCAAAAATGGGAAGTTTTCACAATTATCATAAAATTTCAGAAACTAGGATATTTAAAAAGTTTATGAAATTTCATGAGGATTTTCAAACTTTGAAATTCCTAAATCTAAAATTTATCATAATTGGAAAGTTTCCATGATTTAAAATTTTTCCAAAATTGAGATCATGACAAAGTTTTCCGCAAAACAATTATATGATTATGTCGAACACTAATCGGCTCTGATACCACTGTTGGGACCGGGTGCATGTTGACAAGGATACGGGTTCATAAATTTTAAAATATTTACGTGCAGCGGAAGAATTAGCATAAATAATTTCTCAAATTATTTTAACCACGTATCAAGCATGCGACCTTATGATGTGTTGACATGATCATAAATTAAAATTTTGCGAAAAGTAAACTAATTTACTTAGTACCTCGCGTAACTCGAAGTAAGGGACGAGATCCAACCGTAGCATCCCTTGGAAGCTCCGCCTCTATTCGCGTCCATGCCGAGTTCTCTTCGGGATGACTTCGCAAAGTCACGAGTTTTGTGCCGACGAGAACTACTAGATTCTCAAAAGACACAACTAGAATATCAAGAGAGAGATATGGAAACTAACCACCAAATAACGGAATCAAGATTCCGTGAAGGGAGGAAGGAGACGCGACCCACTTCGTCTTGGTGGTGGCTCACGGCTAGGGAAGGTGGCGCCGGCCCTAGAGGGAGAAAGTGGCGCCGACCCTAGAGAGAGAGAGAGAATAAGGGAGAGAGAGAGCTTCTTAATCTCTTGATTAATTCGAATTCAAGGCTTGCCTATGGTTCCTTTGTATAGTAGCCTCTCCATTGCCAGGTCTCCCTTTTAACGGAATTAACGGAATAAATTTTCATAAGAAATTTATCTCATAAATTTTCTTATGAATTATTCCATTATGCCAAGTTTTATTATAACTAACTTAATAATAAAACAAATACATCTCTCCTTTTAATTATGGAATAAAATTTGTATAAAATTTTCTTATCATGGAAAAATCAATTCATAATTGATTTTATAAATTAAAATTAAACCAATTCATGGTTCATTTTAATTTTCATAAAAATAATAAATTTCGACAATTTTCTTTATATAAATTTCTTTATATAAATTTCTTTATATAAATTAATTTATTTATCCATAATTTTATAAAACAAATCGCACTTGTTTTATTTTATAATTTAAACCAAATTAATTGGTTTCTCTCCTTGTGGTGGCCGACCAAACCAAAGAGGGTGGGCACCCTCTTTGGCCGGCCACACCAAGCCAAATCCCTCGCGAATTAAACTCATTTAATTCGCCCGATAAGCCTTCAAAAGACATAGCCATTTTAAGCTTCCCATGCATCTCTGATTAATTCGGATTCGACTTATTTCTCTTGATTGGAAAAACCAATTTTCAACTCGTTTTAAATCCCTCGGATTACTCATAGTGCGTGTGACTAAATAGGCTTTCGATTTATGTTGGTCGTCTATAATCATCCAATTATAGAACGATCATGAGTGGCACCTAGTAGTAGATCATGACCCCGAATTAATCGAAAGATCAACGGTTGATCTCAAAAATTATTCTGAAATCCTTCAGCTGCTCTAATGAGTCGTGCCTCATTCCCTTCACCATCTTATACCCACTTGGTTCAGGACACGGTCTATGTGTGTCAGTCCCCACTAGGCTGACTACGTCACACCTAGCCCAAGTAATGTTCTCTTGTCCTTTGGATTTCTAATTACTCTCATGTATTTAAGAGACTCATACTCTAAACATGTCATGCTTTGGCCAGAGGCTTTGAGTAACAATCCGACGATAGACCTTGGGTATACATCTCCTCGCAAGGAGTGGTGAATCCTTTGTAGGCTGTTCAAACATCTTCGGGCACTTCGGCTTATACCCAACCATCCTGGGTCCACACCTCCTTGGAGATGCTTGCTTAAGATGTTAAAGTATAAGTCTCCATGACCAAGATGACTTGAACACCGCAAGTCATAGGAACATCGCACTTAAGCTGCAGTAAGAACTTCACTGACATGTCTATATATAAATTATCATATGAAGTTTTACAGCCAGTCACTCCAATGAACTAGTTCTCTTAACTAGCATTCATGTTTATCTCCGGACATCCCAATGTAACCAGCTAGTGAGAATCAGCTGATTAGAGAATAACCCATGCTAGTCTCAACAGAATTGACAGTGTCCGTATTTATCAATTCATCGACTAGGGATATTTTCAATCCTTCACAATTGCACATGTAGAGATAATCACTAGTTGTGATTCCATCACAAATTCTCTCATGCTGTGAATTGTATTGCGGACAATCAGTAAATGAGTTTAAGATCCCAATCAAATACACAAACATGTATACTCAAATAGTGAATTTTCAATTATTAAAGTAAATGATTACAATCATAAGGCGATTGCCTTAGGACACTTCTCTCATATTACTAACAGATAGATCATTGTTTACTGCCCTTCAAAGAAAAAGTAGAAGTAATGTTTCATTTGGTAACAATGGTAGTCTTAAGGTTATAGGAATAGGGGCATTCAAAAATCTGAATGTCTTAGAATTTCAAATGTCCTTCTAGTCAAGGGGATGACATTTAATCTTCTAAGTGTCAGTTAATTTTGTGATGCGGGTTACACAATTGATTTTCAACCAAGTCAATGTCTAGTTAGACAACATGACACTTTTGACACGGTACTAGTAGGAACAAGAATAGATAATATTTATCAAGTCTCTTTTAAAAGTGCTATTAATGCTTTTGCTAAGTGTCTCATGTCAAAAGAAGAGGAGTCCACCCTTTGGCATCGGAGGCTAGCACATGTTAACATGAAGAATATCCGGAAGTTAGCCAACAAGAGATTAGTTCGTGGCTTACCAAGCATCAAGTATGAGAAAGAAAAGATTTGTGATGCATGTCAAATGGGTAAGCAAACAAAATCTGCACATAAGGGTAAAAGCACTGTAAGTACTTCTACCATGTTGGATTTACTTCATATGGATTTGTTTGATTGTAGCATTATCATATCATTGAATGGAAGTATATATTGCATTGTTATCATTGATGATTTTACTAGATATACATGGACTTATTTTCTCAAGTATAAGGACCAAACCTTAGATGTTTTCATTTCTTTTTGTAGAAGAGATGAAAATGACAAATCATCAACCATTAAGACAATTAGAAGTGATCATGGAGGCGAATTTCAAAATCAAAGGTTTCTAGAATTTCGTCAAGATAGAGGGTATAGACATAAGTTCTCCACTCCTAGAACACTGTTGGGATCGGGTGCATGTTGACATGGATATGGGTTCGTAATTTTAAAAATAATTACGTGCAGCGGAAGAAATAGCATAAATAATTTCTCAAATTATTTTAACCACGTATCTAGCATGCAACCTTATAATGTGTGGACATGATCTTAAATTAAAATTTTGTAGAAAGTAAACTAATTTACTCAATACCTCGCGTAACTCGAAGTAAGGGACGAGATCCAACCGTAGCATCCCTTGGAAGCTCCGCCTCTATTCGCGTCCACGCCGAGTTCTCTTCGGGATGACTTCGCAAAGCCACGAGTTTCATGCCGACAAGAACTACTAGATTCTCCAAAGGCACGACAAGAATATCAAGAGAGAGAGATGGAAACTAACCACCAAGTAACGGAATCAAGATTCCGGGGAAAGGAAGGAAGGAGTCGCGACCCGCTTCTTCTTCTTCTTCGGCACCTTCTTGGTGGAGATGGCTCACGGCAACTTGAAGGGGGCGCCGATCCTAGGGGAGGAGAGAGGGCACCGGCCCTAGAGAGAGATAGAGGGCGCCGGCCCTAGAGAGAGAGGGAGAGAATAAGAGAGAGAGAGAGAGAGCTTGCTACTTGATCTCTTAATTGGAATTCAAGCCTTGCCTTGGTTCCTTTATATAGTAGCTTCTCCATTGCCAAGTCTCCCCTTTAATGGAATAAATTTTCATAAGAAATTTATCTTATAAATTTTCTTATGAATTATTCCGTTATGCCAAGTTTTATTATAACTAACTTTATAATAAAACAAACACTTCTCCCCTTTTATTATGGAATAAATTTTCATGAAAATTTATTATATAAATTTTTCTTATCATGGAAAAATCAATTCATAATTGATTTTATAAAATAAAATAAACCAATCCATGGTTCATTTTAATTTTCATAAAAAGAATAAATTTATTATATAAATTTTTCTCATCATGGAAAAATCAATTCATAATTGATTTTATAAAATAAAATAAACCAATCCATGGTTCATTTTAATTTCCATAAAAAGAATAAATTTATTATATAAATTTTTCTTATCATGGAAAAATCAATTCATAATTGATTTTATAAAATAAAATAAACCAATCCATGGTTCATTTTAATTTCCATAAAAAGAATAAATTTATTATATAAATTTTTGTTATCATGGAAAAATCAATTCATAATTGATTTTATAAAATAAAATAAACTAATCCAAGGTTTATTTTAATTTCCATGAAAAGAAATCTCTTTATATAAATTTTTTTATATAAATTTCTTTATATAAATTTATTTATCCATAATTTTATAAAACAAATCGCGTTTGATTTATTTTATAATTTAAACCAAATAAATTGGTTTCCCTCCTTTATTGTGGCCGGCCAAACCAAAGAGGGTGGGCACCCTCTTTGGCCGGCCACACCAAGCCAAACCCTTGCGAATTAAACTCATTTAATTCGTCCAATAAGCCTTCAAAAGACTTAGCCATTTTAAGCTTCCGATGCGCCTCTGATAAATTCAGATTCGACTTATTTCTCTTGATTGGAAAATCCAATTTTCAACTCGCTTTAAATCCCTCGGATTACTCGTAGTGTGTGTGACTAAATAGGCTTTCGATTTATGTTGGTCGTCTATAATTCATCAATTATAGAACGATCATGAGTGGCACCTAGTAGTACATCATGATCCCCAATTAATCGAATGATCAACGGTTGACCTCAGAAATTATTCTGAAACCCTTCAGCAGCTCTAATGAATCGTGCCTCATTCCCTTCACCATCTTATACCCACTTGGTTCAGGACATGGTCTATGTGTGTCAGTCCCCACTAGGCTGACTACGTCACACCTAGCCCAAGTAATGTCTTTCTCGTCCAACAGATTCTAGTTACTCTCATGTTTTTAAGATACTCTTACTCTAAACATGTCATGCTCTGGCCAGAGGCTTTGAGTAACAATCTGACGATATGCCTTGGGTATACATCTCCTCGCAAGGAGTGGTGAATCCTTTGTAGGCTGTTCAAACATCTTCGGGCACTTCGGCTTATACCCAACCATCCTGGGTCCACACCTCCTTGGAGATGCTTGCTTATGATGTTAAAGTATAAGTTTCCATGACCAAGATGACTTGAACATCGCAAGTCAAAGGAACATCGCACTTATGCTGCAGTAAGAACTTCACTAGCATGTCTATATGTAGACTACCATGTGAAGTTTTACAGTCAGTCACTCCAATGAACTAGTTCCCTTAACTAGCATTCATGTTTATCTCCGGACTTCCCAATGTCACCAGCCAGTGAGAATCAGCTTATTAGAGAATAACCCATGCTAGTCTCAACAGAATTGATAGTGTCCGTTTTTATCAATTCATCGACTAGGGACATTTTTCAATACTTCACAACTGCACATGTAGAGATAATCACTAGTTGTGAATTCATCACAAATTCTCTCATGCTGTGAATTGTATTGCGGACTTTCAGTAAATGAGTTTAAGATCCCAATCACATACACAAACATGTATACTCAAATAGTGAATTTTTATTTATTAAAATAAATGTTTACAATCATAAGGCGATTGCCTTAGGACACATCTCTCATATTACTAACAAACACCACAACAAAATGGTGTTGTAGAGAGGAAGAACCGTGTTTTAAAAGAAGCTGCACGAAGCATGCTTATTGAGTACTCCTTACCGAGTTACCTATGGGCAGAAGCTGTGAACACAGCTAGCTACGTACAGAATTGAGTTCTCATGCATAGATTCTTAGGAAAGTCTCCCCATGAACTTTGGTTTGGAAAACCACCTACGGTTAAACACCTTAGAGTGTTTGGTTGTAAGGTGTTTATCCTAAATACCAAGGATCACTTTGGAAAGTTCACGGCAAAGGCTGATGAAGGGATACTGGTCGGGTACTCCCTAGTTAGCAAAGCCTATCGAGTGTACAATAAGAAATCTAGATTGGTTGAAGAGTCTTCTGATGTTGTCTTTGAAGAAATTCCAAAAGTCAATAAACAACCAGAAGATGAAGTCCAATTTGAACTTAGGAGACTAAGTTTGAATGAAAGTCCATATGTTGTTGATGGTGATGAATCCGATGACGGTGAGCCTAGACAACCCATAGGTCATCCGAACCCTGAGGCTGAGCTTGTGTCTAGTGAAACCATTCAGGAAGCACCACCAACACCTAAGCAAACTAGATTAGCCTCTAGTCATCCCCAAGACCAAATTGTTGGAGACATATATCCATCATGGGGTAAGAACTAGATCATTTTTTAGGAATGAGGCTAATGAAGTTGCTTTAATTTCCGAAATTGAACCCAGAAAAATTGATGAAGCATTAAATGATCCCGATTGGATCATCGCTATGCAAGACGAACTAGGTCAATTCGAAAGAAGTTGAGTTTGGGACTTAGTCCCTAGACCCAAGAAGACCACCATTATTGGAACCAAATGGGTCTTCAAAAATAAATTGAACCACAATGGAGAAATCATAAGAAACAAGGCACGCTTAGTGGCCAAGGGCTACAGTCAAGTTGAAGGCCTTGATTATGATGAGACCTATACTCCCGTGGCGCGATTAGAGTCCATCCGACTGATGCTTGCATTTGCAGCACATCAGGGTTTCAAGCTATATCAAATAGATGTCAAATCGGCCTTTCTAAATGGTTTAATTAGAGATGAAGTCTATGTCGAACAACCCCTAGGGTTTGAGAGTACCGAATTCCCAAACCACGTGTTCAAGCTCAGAAAGGCACTTTATGGCCTTAAACAAGCACCCCGAGCTTGGTATGAGCGGTTGTCGATGTTCCTAATTGAAAAAGGCTTTGTATGAGGCCAAATAGACCCTACACTGTTTCTACGTAGAGATGGTGACAACATATTTGTAGCCCAAGTATATGTCGATGACATTATTTGTATCTCAAACAACAAGGGCTATTTAAATGAGTTCATTGGACACATGGAAAGTGAATTTAAAATGAGTCTAGTGGGAGAGTTGACTTTCTTCCTTGGACTTGAAATCAAACAAACTCGCGATGGGATCCATGTGCACCAATCAAAATATACTCAAGAGATCCTTCGAAAATTCAACATGAGTGATTCAAAAGAGGTAACCACACCCATGGCTACAAACACAAGATTAGACAATGGTGAGAGTGGTAAATTGGTTGATTTGACTCAATATCGAAGCATGATAGGTAGTTTGCTATACCTCACAGCTAGTCGACCTGATATACTTTTTACTGTGGGTATGTGCGCTAGGTATCAAGTATGTGCCAAGGAATCTCATTTAATTGCTGTTAAGAGAATTTTGAGATACCTTAAGGGCACAATTGGAGTTGGTATTTGGTACCTCCGTACCGAATCATTTGACCTAATTGGCTATACCGATTCCGACTACGCTGGAAAAGCACGAGTGGGGGTTGCCAATTCCTAGGATCATCTCTAGTTAGTTGGTCAAGTCGGAAGCAACATTGTGTTGCTCTCTCCATGGCCGAGGCAGAATATATTGCTATGGGAGAGAGTATATCGTAATTGTTACGGATGATTCATACTCTAGAGGACTATGGATTAAGCTATAAGGGTGTGCAAGTGTTGTGTGATAACATTAGCACAATTAACCTAACCAAGAATCCATCACTCTAGGACTAAGCATATTGAAGTGCATCACCACTTCATTAGAGATCATGTTGCTAGAGGAGATGTTGTACTCCCATATGTAGAGTCCAAATTAAATTTAGCAGATATTTTCACTAAACCACTCCCCGAAAATGAGTTTAGCTTCTTAAGAAGGGAGTTGGCAATGTGTCGCGCTTCATAGACATCAAAATGCATTCAAAACCCTTGATGATCATTTCAAATTGTTGGGAAACAGTTGGGTAACTTTGGGGACATCTCACACAAACTATAAGGCTTAAAAAAATGTTTTTGTTTGCTAGAAATGAGGTGAGATGTTAGGATCGACTCAATTTCTCAAAATGTCAATGCATCCCTTGAGAAATTAAGTTGACGAGATAAAAATCACTTCGGTGACCAAGTATGGAGAAAACCAATGCATAACACATGTGTATTTGGCTCCATGATCATACATGGACATTCCAATCAAGGAAACTTGATTGGAGACTTAAATTTTGTACAAACTTGTTTGAATGATTGTTGATTGAGTTTGACTCCACTTAGGTGGAGCAAAGTGATTTGACAAAACTATAAGGACCTTTGATCCTTGTTTAGGGATCAATTATAGTCATGGGATCACTTCCAAAATCGATATTCTTCATCAGATTCTATCAGAAATCGAAGGGAAGTCTGAAACTGAACGTTTTAGATCGTATCAGGGAATATCAGGAACCCTGATCGGTCACTGGACCGATCAGGAGTAGGGTTGATCGGTCCCCGGACCGATCTGGCTCCTTCCTCTGGTGATCGGTCCATAGAACGATCAGAGGGGTTACAGAGACTTTGCGAAAATTTGTCTAAACATTCTGTGTTGGTCTGGATCGGTCCCCGGACCGATTTGGCACTCTGTGGTGATCGGTCCACAGATCGATCAGGGGGCTCACGGAAAAACCTCCGAACCTACTGATCGCTTCCTGATCGATCAGCCGATTGATCAGGAGCCTTCCTGATCGGTCACCCGACCGATTAGGACCAGGCCAGTCCGATCAGGCCAGAGCCTGATCAGTCTGTGCACTATCAGATCGAACGGTGATCCGTTCAATCGCATTAAAGTTTGGTTGGTGGACCGATCCACCAACTGATTTAATCATGTATTCTCCTCATCTCCCGAGCCCTAGCCGACCAAAACCCCTCAGCGCCGAAACCCCCATTCCTTCCTTCCTTGGGGGTGCGATCTTCCTTCACTTGCTGTGCGATCTCCTCTGCGAATGCGATCTTCATCTTCTGCGCGAGAAGTCTTCTTCTTGCTGTTGGTGTTGTTAGCGACTGCTAGCGTGTCTCCTGTGTTGCGATTCTCTCGTGCGCAAGGTTCAAAGAGTGCTTTCTCACTCAAATCATCAATGGCATCTAAGTAAGCATTTTTGGTTATTTTTTCATTTCAGATCAATTCTTAGATTATGAACTTATGTTAATCATAACTTATCTTCTGTGCTGTGTGTGCCATTACCGAGACTCTATGTTTTTGCCGTGACCTCCCTTGCCATGACCTTTCAATTTTCCTGATTAAACCTCATCTCCTTTGATCAATGTCATACCTTATGTTCACTGATTGGGTCATTGATTACATCTTGTTTTGTCCATTTTGATCAATTCTTATCTTTGTGATCCTTTGATTTGTATCAACCTGGTGTCGTGACTTTAATCTGACCCCACTGATTAAATCAAATCCTGTGTTCTTGATCAAACTTGTGTAATCAATTCTATGATCAATTCTTTAATTCCTCTAGAAGATCATCTAAGGGCAAAGAACCCGTGAAGGAAAGCTCAAAGGGTAGAGGCCCTTCATCATCTACACCTCCTTCGAGACCTCCTCCACCTCCACATACTAGATTTCAAAACATTTATTATGCTCTAAACTTTCAATGGCACAATTTCAAACTGATGCCATGTCGAACTGTGGACCAAACCTTCATCTACGAACATTGTCCAACAGTCCAACAAATTATTGAACACTATAATCTTCAATCCATTCTTTACCTTGAGAGGCCAATCAACTTTGATTTGGTCTCTGAATTCTATAACAACATGGTCAGTGGGAAGGGCACGGGGTGGAGGACCCGTGTTGCCAGTGTCGACCTTAATTTTAATCGATCTGTTTTCACTGACTTTCTTGGTTGTCGTCGGTCAGACAATGATTTTTCTCTCTACCCTTATCTTCCTGATCCTCTTCCGTTTCCCTTTGATGGAGTCACTCCTGACTCCATCTACGAGTATTTTCTAGGCCATCCTAGGCTAAGGGGTTCCGGTGAGCGCACCCGTGATTTTCCAACATTTCTGCTCTTCGCCATTCCCCATTGAGTATATTTT
>JAGFNQ010004303.1:97038-278175 GCA_024364735.1 Boesenbergia rotunda
CACCTAGTAAGCATTTTTGGTTAGTTTTTCTTGCAAGATCAGTTCATAGATTATGAGTTTGTGCTAATCATGATCTTCATTTTGTGCTGTGGTGTGTCTTGTGCCGTGACCTTTCCTTGCCATGTTACTGATTAAATCAAATCATCTTTGCTCAATACCTTACCCTTGTGTTCACTTGATTTCTCTTGTGTCTTTGATTACTCGATCAAACTTGTGTTCACTTCACTGGTTCAATTTGTGCCATGATAATCAACTTGTATTATGATTTAATCAATCCCATTTCATGCCGTGATCTTGTCTTGACTTTAACTCTACTGATTGAACCTACTCCTGATCATTCCAATTCATTAGAAGATCATCCAAGGGAAAAGAACCTGTGGAGGAAAGCTCAAAGGGCAAAGGCCCTTCATCATCTACACCTCCTTCGAGACCTCCACAACCTCCACATACTAGATTTCAAAACATTCATTATGCTCTAGCCTTCCAATGGCACAACTTCAAACTCATGCCATGTCGTACTGTGGACCAAACCTTCATTTACGAACATTGTCCAACAGTACGGCAAATCATTGAACACTATGACCTTCAATCCATTCTTTTCCTTGAAAGGCCAATCAACTTTGATTTGGTCTCTGAATTCTATAATAACATGGTCAGTGGGGAGGGCACGGGTGGAGGACCCGTGTCGCCAGTGTCGACCTTGATTTTAATCTATCTGCTTTCCATGCCTTTCTTGGTTGCCGCCGGTCAGATAACAACTTCTCACTCTACCCTTATCTTCCTGATCCCCTTCCGGTTCCCTTTGATGGTGTCACTCTTGACTCCATCTACGAGTATTTTCTAGGCCATCCCAGGCCAAGGGGTTCCGATGAGCGCACCCGTGATTTTCCCACATTTCCTGCTCTCCTCCTTTCCCCCATAGATTATGTTTTGTTTAAGATCATAACTAACTGTTTCCTCCCGACTACTTCGAAACACCTAGATAAAATTCACTCCTTCCACTGGTTGATGCTCTACGGGATGCATCAGCAGTTAGACTTTGACCCAGTGACTTTCATCTACTTCTCCATCATCGTCCACAGTCAGAGGTACGGTCAAACAGTTTACATGCCGTTTGGCCATATCATCACTGCCTGGCTGCAGTCCGTTGGTATCGATGTTTCCCGAGGCAGCATTGTACCCATGGTTCGCCAGGACTGTCGACTTGATCGTCGCATGTTGGGACAGTCTGACATTGTTGTCGGATCACAGGGGCTGAGATGGAAGGATAGGAGACGCGTGGGGGAGTTACCGGGAGCAGCCCATGACCAAGAGCAGCCCGCTGTTGCTGAGGATTATGATGAGTGGACTCCTGACCTACGTTGGCAGGTTGCGGAGCTAGAACGGATGATGCCGCACGAGTTACATATTTCCGAGCTCTAGAGACAGGAGGTTAGCTCAGAGTTTCGGTCCGTCGATCGCCGCCTAGATGCTCTAGCATCCAATGTTTCGGGGATTTGCTCATTACAGGAGACGTGGTATGAGGAGTGGTACCATCATACATTTCCTGGTGCTGCGACCTCCAGCAGCACTCCACCAGGGGATGTTATATACATTGATGATTCATCAGACGATGTCCCTGCTGAGGGTTGATGCTATCTGATGGTTTGGATTGTATGACTTTTGGGTTGTATGCCCCATGACTTGACTTTTATGGCTTTGTGCCGCATTTGCCTTGACTTTGATGCATTGATATGCGTCTGTTTATTTGGTCTTGTTGACTTTTCAGGCTATGTTTTAGGCCTTCCTTCTATAACTAGATTTTGCTATGATTATGCTTTGCCATGTTTTATATGGTTGCCATGATTATGCTTTTCCATGCCTTATATGATTGCTATGATGATGCTTTGCCATGGTTATTGTTGGTTTGTATGATTGGTCAAAATATTGCTATCATTATGTATGCTTTATTACGCATGATTATGCTATGCTCCATGTTCATATGATACATATGCTTGTTTTGCTATGCCTTATCTTTGTCATATGTTTTCATATGTCCTCACACTTTTCATGTCTTATGTTGTTTTGGGATACCCCTAGGGTTGAGGGGGAGTATGGTTAAACTTTACAGCTCCTCTAGACCCTTTTTCGATGTTCGACAAAGGGGGAGAGTGTGGTTGGTTAAGTTTAGGATGATCATGTTGTAGGGGGAGGATCCTGATTCCCCTATGATTCTGAAATTTGAAGAAATTGATTGAGAATCCCTAAACTTAAATCGGGTTGTCAAACAACAAAAAGGGGAAGATTGTTGATGCAGTCTGACCCTGATTGTTGTTTTGGTGTTGACATCGATTTTAGTTTAGGTTGATGATTATGATTATGATTAGGTTTAAGTCCTGGTCGTGGACTAGGCATACCTAGTGGGACTAGGTTTGATAAAATCCTAGCTTGGAGGGCTAGGTGTGGAGAAGTCCTAACCTGGAGGGTTAGGTGTGAAAAATCCTAGCTCGGAGGGCTAGGTGTGGAAAAGTCCTAACTCGAAAGATTGGGTGAAAAGTCCTAGCTTGGAGGGCTAGGTGAAAAGTCCTAACTTGGAGGGTTAGGTGAAAAGTCCCAACTTGGAGGGTTAGGTGTGAAAAATCCTAGCTTGGAGGGCTAGGTGTGGAAAAGTCCTAACTCGGAAGGTTGGGTGAAAAGTCCTAGCTTGGAGGGCTAGGTGAAAAGTCCTAACTTGGAGGGTTAGATGAAAAGTCCCAACTGGAGGGTTAGGTGAAAAATTCTGGCTTGGAGGGTCAGGTCCTAGCTTGGAGGGCTATGTTGGATGAAACCCTAGCTTGGAGGGCTAGGCTGGAGCCCTTGGATCGGTCTGGTGACCGATGACAGACCCAATCTATGTGTCACGAATATGGGTCTCAAATTTAAATGTATATGAATGAAATGCTGGAAACCCTTTTTGCAATCAAAGAAGAAAAGCGTAGTAAAGGGGCCACAGGTCGTATTTTTCTCGGGGCTAGTTGTCGTGTTTGATTCGAACTTGTATTTATGTGTCGTTTGTGAATTTGGGTTTCGAATGTGATTGGGTTTGGGTTTGCAATCGGAAATGAAATGGCAATGAAAATGAAGGAAGACAAACTATTAAACCAACCAATGTGATGGCAAGTAATGACTCAATCTATGAAAATCTGATCAGAGCACTTACAAATTTTGGAAATTAAACAAATCTGATTTCAAATGCAAGAGCACCCTACCAAACTGATTTAAGCTTAAAACTTCCCACTCAAACCGAAACATAAAGATGGACTGATACATAACTGTGCTAAGGCTTTTCTTGATACCAAAATTCAGGGAGACAAGCCTGTGAAGTCACTGCTTTCATGTGCAGAATTCGAGATGCAGAATTTGATGTGCAAAACCCATTCAAAAGTTGAGCTTGATGTGTAGAATTTAACTTGATGCAGACTTTCAGAATTGCCAATCTAAACGCAGGACAGCATAGAATTCATAACAAGGAAAGCAAATGAATTGAAATGCTCCAATCCAATATTCAGTTTAGGTTCAGAAAACAAACTAGGTTTGCTGACATAAAACTCAGAAGTGCTAAGCTAAACACTGCAGAAATGAATGAATCTGAAGCAATTTTCAAAAATGGATATGTAGAAAAACTGGTTCGATTGCAGTAATTCGAAAACAGAGATGAAAATGCATGGATCTAAACAATCGAAGGCAGTGACGCAGCGACGAATCAAGAGCTGACACTAACAGTTGCCAATTGATACGCAATACACAATTGAACTGATACGAAATGGCACTGATATGCTAATTGAAACTGAATTCCTACATGTGCAGGAAGTGCAGAACATATGGAGAGATGAATTAAGTAAAAATCTGACAGATACAAGCTGAACTTGAATCACTAATCTGAATCTAGAAACTAGAGTTACTTGGCATGGAATCCAGAAGATACAACTGGCAAAAACGTGCAGGCTTAATGCTGAATTTGCTGAAACAAATTAAACAGTGATGTGCAGGAATTGTGCCGCAACAAAATCTGAATGCAGGAATCATTGTGCCGAAACAAAATCAGGAAACTAAATGTTGGTTTCAATAGCAGGAATTAAAGTAACTCAACTGAATTGAAAAGAACTTGCAAAAAGAATCAGAAATAAACTGGCTCGCAACAAGAAAGCTGGAAAATTTCAGACACTAAGGATGCTGATACGCAGCAATAAATTGGCACGCAAGGAATTGAACTAAAATTAACTAAAATTAAACACAACTATCCACTAGATAGGTTCCTAAACTACTCAACTTGAAGATTTAAAGCTAGATTACAGCTGAAACAATGCAATAAACGAACTTAACCAATCTGAAACGAAGACAGAAACCAAACTAAAGTAGAATTGAAAATTACAGCTAATTGCAATAAAATTTAACTAAACAAAGCCTCAATCTCTCATCTCAGCTCACGAATCCTTGCTGTCACTCAAGGATAAGCCTCGAATTGAGAAATAAGCAATCCATACAAGAAACGAAACATCTGATACAAATTGCAGAAACGAAATAGCAGAAATGAAATCTAAAGCTAATTACTGAAAGTTTGCTAACTAAACTAAACCCCAATCCTTATCCTTGCTGTCACTCAAGGATTAGCATCGATTTGAGGTGGTCGCGCCTCGAATTGAAGAAAAACTGAAGCAAAAACGAAGAACAGATGAAGAACTGAAGACTTGCGGCGAAGACGCGACGAAGGAGAAACGCTGGGAAATTTTCCTTAAGTAATTAGCTTTGAACGGCTCAGATCGATTTGAGGAAATCCAACGGCTGATCTTGCTCTGATTTGATCCAAATTTTTATGATGATGATCTGGGGTCAGGATCTGCCTCGTGGTAGCTCGGATCCTCCAGATGTGCAACGGATGGTCCAGATCAACTCAATCTGTGAATGGAAGCTCTAGAGCCCTCCTTGCTTGATCCAACGGTTGATTGAGCTCTGATTGGAATGAAACCTTCAGATCTTGATCATAGAGCTTGATCAACCCTAACCCTAGCTCGGATTGCTTCAGATCGTCCCGGATGGCTCAGATCTAGCTGCTTTTGAATCGGACGGCCCGGATTAATCGTAAGCTTGATAATTCGATCCGGTTCACATCCCACTCAAGTTTGACCCAGTATGCCCTAGGTCCAGGATCCTTTCATGCCTACAAAAATATATCAGAAAATTAGTGGCCAAATATTCCAAAAAATGTGTAAATTTGCAATTAAGTTCAAAATAAGAGAAATCCTAAAACCTAGGGCAATTTCACAATTAAACAATAAAAACATGGGTCAAACATGGATTTTAGCAATTAAAATAATCAATAAAATGGTGCTTATCAACTCCCCCACACTTAACCTTGAGCGTCTCGCGAAACTACTAAATAAGTATCCCTTAGGCTTTCTTAAGCATAATTAGTAGCAAATGAAAAGAAATTACCTAAGGTTGTCAATTCTCAAAAATCTAAGCTCTATGGATTAGTATCTTGTCCTTAAATCAACAACTTAGCCTTTTCATATATCATGAGTCATTGAGATGAATTCAACTCACTAGCCTTTCAAAGACAATTTTTGGTGGCTCTCTCCTTAAGTTCTAAGTTGATGATGGAAGTGGAGCTCACTCAAACACATATGCTTCTTGCACTACCATAGGCTTGCTTATTATCTAATCTCCACCATTATTCATGAATAGGATCACCATCTACAAAAACAAATAAAAACATAGAAAATGGTAAGAAATGGAATAAAAATCAAGAAAATGGAAAAATGGATAAAGTGGGAGACTTGGTTGCTCAAAAATGTTTCCAATGTGCTTTGCCCCATCTTTACAGTCCTCTAGCGAAATCAAAAGTGTGATGGAGTGAAACTTGAATAATTTCCTTTGATTTGGATGAAAAACTCTTCCTTGATTTCCTTGTGCCAAGTTTGCCAATTTTGTGCCAAGTTTGCTTCTTCCACTCTTTTCTCAGATTTTTTTCTTTCCTTCTTTCTCTCTAGTGAATTCAGAATGTAATGGAGCAGATCTTCAATTTAGATGAGAGTATCTTCACTGATTTATGGTGCCAAGTCAATGATGTGCCAACTTGCTTCTTCTTTTCTTTTCTTATTTTCTCAAACTGTTTTTTTTCTTTCTTTTTTTGCTTTTGTCTAAGCTTCCAAATTCAGCTCCACTGAATCAATTTCAAATCTCTGATTTCTTCACATCAGTTAGCATATAGGAGTAGTGGAGAATTCGAATTGTCTTACTCGAAAATCCTGATCAGCATGTTAAATTACAGCCACTTCTTTCACTGCATTTCATCTTTTCTGATTTCTCTTTTCTGCTGCAATTCCAGCTCACGATCTCAATGTTTCTGCTCTCCATAACCTCTAATAGCTGTCGAGTGGTTTTCTTTCAATTCAATTCAGCTTTTGATGATTGCAATCAGCTGGATTCTAGCCTCACCACTGCACAGATTTTCACTGCTTCAAATCAGCCTTTTACAGCCTTCAATTAGGATTGTCTTCAGCTTGTTTTCAGCTGCAGTTCAGATGCTAGCATTTGGCAGCAACCTTGCATTAGTTTCAATTCAAAACAGTCCAGCTTGTATCATTTCAGCTCTAAAATTCAGCACTCAGCAAAACAAGCAGTGCAGATTTTTTTTCCAACTTCTTTTTAGCTTTTGTTCACCAGATTCACATTGACAACTTGATTTATTCAGCTGCAATTCAGATGATGTTCAGCTGCGATTCAGACTATAGCAGATTGCACTTGATTTCCCTAGCAAGGCTCAGCTGCGGTCCAAAACATTTCTGACCAAAAATAGCTTCACAAAGAAAAAATTTTCTCTTCACTTTGGCACATAATTCTCTTTTCTTTTTTTTTATGGCATCTGTTTTCATTTCCACTTTGAGTGCCGAATTCAACTTGGGGTTCAACTTCCTTGTATCTTCAAATGATGATCAAGAATCTTCAATTGTTTTCAATCCTTGCCCACTCCTTTCACTTGATCTTGATACAAAACTTAACTCACTTTGATCCTTGAAATTGCAGAATTTTTTTTTTCTTTGGATCCAAATGCTTCCTTGATACAAAATGTTTTCCAAAATACTAATCACTCCCCCACACTTAAATCTTTGTCCGTCTCGGGCAAAGTAGCATTAGAAACATTCCAAACAAACAAGTCCATAGAAAAATGGGGGTAAGAGTAAGAAATAAGTAAAGGCAAATAGGATAAACATGATTATTGCTAAAAATTGATGTGGAAACGGAAACAAATGGATTAGCCTCTATAGATGTGATCCAATCATTGAAATGTGATTTTGAAAGATCCTAAGCAAGCTCTAGAGTACAATAACATATGTGTATCACAAATATAAGGCTAATTCTCACTAGGCAAAAATAATTCATCTCAAGTCCTTAATTAAGAATCCAAACTAAATAGTACTCAAGCATCCAAGAATTCATCCATTAGTTTAAACCCTAAGTTTTAACAATCAAATTTAATTAATTTTCCAAGAGATTCTAAAATGCTATAGAATAACCTAGAGGGATACATTTATTTCCACTCATGTAAGAAACAAACTTCTAAGAGAACTAACATGCATTTATTGATAAGGACGCAATTTAAAAGAAAATTCTACTTTTAAAAAGCATAAAAATGAAAAATGCAATAAAAGAAAATACAAGAAAGAACAATCTCCCCTTATTCTGGTGGACGAAGCCTATCAAGAAGCAGCCTCCATCGTGGTAGTGGAGGAGTCTGGGTAGCTGGGAGAAGTAGGACTCCCCCACACTTAAACTTTGCAGAAATATGCTCCGGTGGCCGTAGGCGATTTAGGTTCAGAATCCATCGAAGGAATGGAGGGCTATGGATTAAAGTAAGATCTTCTCCTCCTTCTTGATGCCTTTCAGAAGTCCTTCCAGGAGGCTGGAGTCTGTTCAGTTAGAGCACCCACTCCTGAAGTCTTCTGGACCCTGCAAAACAATGTAATACCTCTCTCAAGCGTTCAGGGTCAGAAAGAAATAAAATAATATCAGTTTCTGCATGAAATGTATCCAAAACTGCATCATGTCCAATTAAATCAAATTCTGGTACCTCAATGAAATTTTCAAAATCATTTCCTACAAAATTTGCATTCAGAGACTCATCACAAATAAAGAAATCAATTTCTGGCTCATCAATAGAAATTTCACAATTATTTTCCATCAAGGGTGTATCAAGCAATGTGTCACAGCCAATAAAATCAATCTCAGATATCTCCATAAGTTTTTCACATTCAACCTCAGCATAAGATATAGCAAGAGATTCATCAAAATAAATAACATCCATTTCAGGCACTTCTAAAAATTTTTCACTATCCATATCCACAAAAGATGTATTAAGTGATTCATCATAAAAAACAACATCAATTATGGGTGCCTCTAAAATTATTTCATCATCCATTTCAAGAGATGTATCAGGTAATGCATTATGACCAATGAAATCAATTGTTGGTACCTCTATTGGATTTTCACAAACAATTTCTACACAAGGTATATCAATAAATTCATCAGAATCAATAAAATCAGCACTAGGTACCTTTTTGAATTTTTCTGAACAAAGAGGAGAAATACTTACCTGAGCGTGCTGGAGAATACCTGGAGGTTCTACAAGAGTAGATGTATCCATGACCTCCTCCTGGTCAAGTACATGCTCCTCATCAGCCTCAGGCTCTGGTGGACAATCAACTAAAGCATGTGATCCTTGGGTGCTTGCTTCCACCATGCAAGTCCCTACACTTTCTGGTTCATCATCTAAATCTTGTGGTGGTCCCTGGGGCTTAGTGCAAATTCCCTACACCTATGGAATCATCTCCTATGCATGCTTCTCCTGTAATATCTGCAACAACAACATTAGAAAAATTAGGACCATCAATAATGCTATCATCACAAAATAAAAGACTAGAATGGTCCTGTGAAGCTTCAGTTTCTTCTTCTGGAGCTAAAAAATTTGGAAATAGATTTTGACTAGGAATCTCCGGAGGGATGCATGCTGTAGGTGCCCTATATTCGATGATTACTTCATCTTCTTCTAGTAACCTCCACATTAGCTCACGATCATACCCCTTAAAATCCTGAGTACCCTGAGGAGATGGTTGGCTTGATCCTTGAACTTGCATTTGATTCATTTGACTAGCAATTTGTCCAACGCCTCTTTCGATGTCTTGAAGCCTTTGCTGCTTTTGATGATATTGTACAACTTGTTGAAACATCTCCTCCATTCTTTGTTGTTGAGCCTCATTCTCATTAAGATTCTCAAAGCCTCCTTGATTGATGTGGAAATCCTGTTGGCCTTGAAATGTAGCATAAGGCTGCTGAAGTCCAGGCGGAGGCTGTGCATACTGAAATGGAGACTGTAGGGGCTGATCAAATGGATGAATGGACTGATTAAACTGTTGAAAATTTGGTCCACAAGTTGGTGGAGATGGCTGAAAAGTGTGATTCTGAAAATTCTGATCATAGGGCTGAAATTGTTGGTTGGAAAACTGGATTGGTTGCTGATAATTCTGATTCTGGAATTGAAAATTTTGAAATGGTTGGAACTGAAAATTCTGATCATTTTGACTCGATTGAAAATCTTGCTGAAATTGTTGAAATGGAGGCTGAAAGTTGGGCTAAAAATTCTGGAATTGTGGCTGCCCAATCTGAAAATTCTGACTTGGCTGAAAATCTTGCTGAAATTGTTGACATTGTGGCTGAAAAAACTGATTTGGTTGCTGGAAATTAGAATAGGGCTGCTGGAAATCTTGATTTGGCTGCTGGAATTTCTGGAGAGGCTGAAATTGTGGCTGAGGTGGCTGAAATATAGGCTGAATCGGCTTCTGGTAAATAGATGACTGAGCTTTACGTGTTTGTTGGTAGTCCAACTCCTTAACCCTACACTTCAACTCCACCAATGCCTCTGTTATCTCTTTACAAAACTCTGGTGACCACATTTTGATCTTGCAGCCCTGTCACAAAACAAACAAGAAAAATGGCAGCACCCGTATACAAAAATAAAGCACAATAAAATAGAACCCAATGATATGTCCAAAAGCATACAAGCAAAAATCAAACAAATCAACTAGTTGCTTCCCCGGCAACGGCGCCAAAAATTTGACAAACCCAATCTATGTGTCACGAATGTGGGTCTCAAATTTAAATGTATATGAATGAAATGCTGGAAACCCTTTTTGCAATCAAAGAAGAAAAGCGTAATAAAGGGGTCACAGGTCGTATTTTTCTCGGGGCTAGTTGTCGTGTTTGATTCGAACTTGTATTTATGTGTCGTTTGTGAATTTGGGTTTCGAATGTGATTGGGTTTGGGTTTGCAATCGGAAATGAAATGGCAATGAAAATGAAGGAAGACAAACTATTAAACCAACCAATGTGATGGCAAGTAATGACTCAATCTATGAAAATCTGATCAGAGCACTTACAAATTTTGGAAATTAAACAAATCTAATTTCAAATGCAAGAGCACCCTACCAAACTGATTTAAGCTTAAAACTTCCCACTCAAACCGAAACATAAAGATGGACTGATACATAACTGTGCTAAGGCTTTTCTTGATACCAAAATTCAGGGAGACAAGCCTGTGAAGTCACTGCTTTCATGTGCAGAATTCGAGATGCAGAATTTGATGTGCAAAACCCATTCAAAAGTTGAGCTTGATGTGTAGAATTTAACTTGATGCAGACTTTCAGAATTGCCAATCTAAACGCAGGACAGCATAGAATTCATAACAAGCAAAGCAAATGAATTGAAATGCTCCAATCCAATATTCAGTTTAGGTTAAGAAAACAAACTAGGTTTGCTGACATAAAACTCAGAAGTGCTAAGCTAAACACTGCAGAAATGAATGAATCTGAAGCAATTTTCAGAAATGGATTTGTAGAAAAACTGGTTCGATTGCAGTAATTCGAAAACAGAGATGAAAATGCATGGATCTAAACAATCGAAGGCAGTGACGCAGCGACGAATCAAGAGCTGAGACTAATAGTTGCCAATTGATACGCAATACACAATTGAACTGATACGAAATGGCACTGATATGCTAATTGAAACTGAATTCCTACATGTGCAGGAAGTGCAGAACATATGCAGAGATGAATTAAGTAAAAATCTGACAGATACAAGCTGAACTTGAATCACTAATCTGAATCTAGAAACTAGAGTTACTTGGCATGGAATCCAGAAGATACAACTGGCAAAAACGTGCAGGCTTAATGCTGAATTTGCTGAAACAAATTAAACAGTGATGTGCAGGAATTGTGCCGCAACAAAATCTGAATGAAGGAATCATTGTGCCGAAACAAAATCAGGAAACTAAATGTTGGTTTCAATAGCAGGAATTAAAGTAACTCAACTGAATTGAAAAGAACTTGCAAAAAGAATCAGAAATAAACTGGCTCGCAACAAGAAAGCTGGAAAATTTCAGACACTAAGGATGCTGATACGCAGCAATAAATTGGCACGCAAGGAATTGAACTAAAATTAACTGAAATTAAACACAACTATCCACTAGATAGGTTCCTAAACTACTCAACTTGAAGATTTAAAGCTAGATTACAGCTGAAACAATGCAATAAACGAACTTAACCAATCTGAAACGAAGACAGAAACCAAACTAAAGCAGAATTGAAAATTACAGCTAATTGCAATAAAATTTAACTAAACAAATCCTCAATCTCTCATCTCAGCTCACGAATCCTTGCTGTCACTCAAGGATAAGCCTCGAATTGAGAAATAAGCAATTCATACAAGAAACGAAACATCTGATACAAATTGCAGAAACGAAATAGCAAAAATGAAATCTAAAGCTAATTACTGAAAGTTTGCTAACTAAACTAAACCCCAATCCTTATCCTTGCTGTCACTCAAGGATTAGCATCGATTTGAGGTGGTCGCGCCTCGAATTGAAGAAAAACTGAAGCAAAAACGAAGAACAGATGAAGAACTGAAGACTTGCGGCGAAGACGCGACGAAGGAGAAACGCTGGGAAATTTTCCTTAAGTAATTAGCTTTGAACGGCTCAGATCGATTTGAGGAAATCCAACGGCTGATCTTGCTCTGATTTGATCCAAATTTTTATGATGATGATCTGGGGTCAGGATCTGCCTCGTGGTAGCTCGGATCCTCCAGATGTGCAACGGATGGTCCAGATCAACTCAATCTATGAATGGACGCTCTAGAGCCCTCCTTGCTTGATCCAACGGTTGATTGAGCTCTGATTGGAATGAAACCTTCAGATCTTGATCATAGAGCTTGATCAACCCTAACCCTAGCTCGGATTGCTTCAGATCGTCCCGGATGGCTCAGATCTAGCTGCTTTTGAATCGGACGGCCCGGATTAATCGTAAGCTTGATAATTCGATCCGGTTCACATCCCACTCAAGTTTGACCCAGTATGCCCTAGGTCCAGGATCCTTTCATGCCTACAAAAATATATCAAAAAATTAGTGGCCAAATATTCCAAAAAATGTGTAAATTTGCAATTAAGTCCAAAATAAGAGAAATCCTAAAACCTAGGGCAATTTCACAATTAAACAATAAAAACATGGGTCAAACATGGATTTTAGCAATTAAAATAATCAATAAAATGGTGCTTATCAACCGATCCAGCGATGACTGATCGGTCTGGTGACCGATCAGGGAGTATGCGTTTCACTCACTGCACAGCTCCTAATCGGTCTGGTGACCGATCAGGGAGCCCACAGTGAGTTGAGTTCCCCTGCTGATCTACTCCTGATCGGTCCGGTGACCTATCAGGGAGCATCCAGTAGGTTTTTGTCAAACCTACTAATCGGCTCCTGATCGTTCTGGTGACCGATCAGGGAGAAATCGTGATCGATCAGACTGAACGATCAACTGTCGCGAGGTTTCTCACCCTACCGATCAGGCTGGAGCCTGATCGGTCTGGGAGCAGCCTGATCGGTCTGGTGACCGATCACCCAGTGGATTCTGGGCGGGATTGTGGCAGGCTGACTTCCGGATCGGTTTGGTGAACGATCTGCTGACCGGTCAGGGTGACCGATCATACGAGCTTGCGATCCCAAGTTTCTCACTGTGGACCGATCAAGTTGGAGCCTGATCGGTCTGGGATAGTCCTGATCGGTCCGATGACTGATCACTTTAATTCAAATTGTATTGTCAGACGCTCTGATCGCGTCTGAACGTATCTGATTCTCTGCGCTTGATCTCTGATACTTGATTTACTGCTTGATATGTTGTTCTAATGGACTGATTAAGCTGCAGGTGACAGGGATGGATTCAAACACTCAAGGAGAGTCAAAGAAGGCCTTTCCTTGGAGCAGGTTTGTCCATTTGCCATCTCAGGTTGCAACGGCTGGAGCTGCTGACTGGAGCTGCTGACTGGAGCTTGGCTGAGGGAAGCTCAGGGAGTCCAGGGAGAGTTCAGTGGTAGCTGGCGTTAGCAGGTGAGCAGCTGGAGGCTGCAGTGAGATGGTGTCACCTGACGTTCAGTGGAGAAACAAAAGGAGCGTAGCGGAGAAGAGCAGAACATAGTTCGGTGAAGAGACTTCTGGCTCGAGTTCTTGTTGCGCGATCGTTTTCTCCACACTTTGCTTGTGCGATCTACTGTTCCATCATCTTGAGCAAGCAACTGTGATCTTTGAAGCAACCCTCTGTTACTTGGGCACTTGGGAGAAGAGAAACAAGAAGCTTGAGTCCATCAGCGAGAAGACACGAAGAGGAGAGTCTTGTGTGAGATCTGTGCTGGGTGGAGCTCAGAGAAGTTTGCTTGTGTTTTTGTGGTTCTAAGTGCTAAGTAAGATCCTTCTTGTGTTTCCTGTATTTTATACTTCATCATCTTGAAACGCTGTGGAGAGGTTACTCCACCGAGAAGGAGGTTGCTGATTATCCGGATTTACCGGGGCTTGATCTGCCGACGATCAAGGGATCGCCCACCTTAAGAGCACGCCAAGGAGTAGGGGCAAGTTATCCCCAAACCTTGTAAATCCTCTTGTTAGCGTTCTTGTGTCTGCTCATAGTTTAGGGTTTAGTTTTCTGCAAATACTCTGTTTTATTGTGCTTCCGCTGTGCTACTAACGATTGAAGTGCAGAAAATCGATAAATGTTAAAGTCCAAGTGTTTGGCTATATTCACCCCCCCCCCCCCCCTCCCTCTCTAGCCATCCGAGTTCCAACATGAATAGCCAATGGTCAAATTTTCATTAGTTCTTTCTACAAGTGTTAGCTTCACGTAAGTGGAAACAAAACAAAATAATGAAATTAAGAATACAAACGCTAACACTTATCGTTTATATGGTTCGGAGATTGCTTGCTCCTATTCCACGACTTGTCCTTGAGGTGAACGATCCCTCAATCCTTCGATGGATTAGTCCTCGACAATCTTCGGCTAGAGTTTTCTCGTTCTCGGTGGAGAACAACCTCTCACAAGATACTCTTGCCCTTTACAAAATTGAGAATTAGGGTTAGGAGGAAGAGATGAGCTTTGGGAGCTTTGAGCGCATGATCAAGAAGATTTATCACTGAAGAGATATCTCTTCTCAAGTCTCAAAGCCTCCTGTTAAATAAAGGAGAGAGTTATTGACAAAACAATTCAGCCTCGACACCAGTCGACTGCTACCCAGGCCGGTCGACTGGTGCTCAGCTAACAGCTAGCCAAACGACTAGTTTTTGAACAAACTAGTCGACTGCCATTCAGACCAGTCAACTGATCTTACTATTCAAACCTCACAGAAAGTTCAGTCGATTGATCCTTTTACACACTCACACTCATACTCTCTGGAGTCGCCCTTTGAAGCTCGCTTCCTTTGGCTCTCGTCCCTCGGATGCATCCAAGCCCTCGGTTTTTTCTGATGTCATCCTTCGCGAATGCCTTGAAGTCTGTTTCCCTTGGCTCCACTCCGTTGCTCCTCGTCCGACGGTCCCTCGGATGCGCCATCCTTTACTGATTTCAAGGGCTCGAGCACCAAGATGAGATTTCCCAATTGTGTGTGTCCACCGAGTCCTGCATGACTCAAACACACATACAAACCAATATGAAAATATAACTTAATCATATTGACACACACACATCAAAACTCATGATCGTACCGATCAAACTTGGGTTGATTGCACCAATAAAGTCAAACCCCGGTTAACCAGTGTTCAAAGCTTTGGGTGATTCTTCGATCGTCTGGAGTTGAGCTCACCTGAACCAAACTCCGATATTCTCCTCGAGTAGACTTTCTTCTAGGCTTCTCATCCCTCGGACGTCATAAGCGCCCTTCTCACTCCACCAGTGCATCTTCCACATCTCCTCCCTCAGATGCACCGAGCCCGTTGGCTCCCATCCCGTGCACTCTTTCTCACTTGCTATGTCTTCTACTTGACTTCTTGTGCTCCTAAGTTCTTGCACACCTAGACATAAGATATCAAACATAACAAGACCTAACTTGATTTGGTTGACTGCATCAAAACTATCCTGAAATACTTACAATTTCTCTTTTTTTGATATGCATCAATCCGAGTTAAGTTAGAGAAATATAAAAAAGAAATAATTAAAAGTAATAATAATATTTACAATTAAGTAAAAAAATAATGTTATAAAACCACTCAACTTAATTCTTATTTTCTCGCCATTGATCACACCAAAAAAATTAGTTAAGAGAAAAACTGAGAAACAAATTCCTAAGCTATAAAAGATATATCTAAAAAAAATCTTCATCTTCGAAAGATAGTAATTTTGATAAATATAGATTTCATCATCCAAAATTAGTTACTATTTTTCTAAGATTGTGAAATCCAATCAAGATTTATAAAAAAATTGATTTCATCAAAAAATTATTTTCAAGAAATTTTAAATTTAAAAACTAATTTTTTATAAAAATCATAGCAAATTATCTCTTACTCCGAAAATTATGAAACTTTTTGCGAAAACTTTAAAATATTAGATCTGACTACACAAAAATTATTATGGAAAATAATTTCACTTGAATGTGAAATATTAATTTATTTTTAGAAGCATTAATTTTTGAAAATAAATATTTAAAATAATGAGTTTTGGCTTAAAAAATCTTGATAATTTTTTAAAATAGTCAAAATCTATCGGCTAACATTTAAAAAAATTCAAGTTTTCAAAAATAAATTTTGAAGTATTTTTAAATTTAAAAATTAATATTTTAAAGAAATCATAAAAATTTATTAAATTATAAAAAAAATTTGAAAAAATTGTTTTGGATAGATATAATTTGTGTCTATGATAAAAAAAAATTAAAACATATTAAATCATAAAAAGAACCTTTGTGAGATTTTTCAAACTAAATAAAGAAATTTCAGCAATTAATAAAATGCACTCAAAAAAAATATTATTTAACAATCCAATATTTATTTTGGAACCCAAAATAAATTTTTACATATAGATTGATCAAGAATTTAGGTAAAATATAATTTTTAGATACTTTTATAATTTGATCCTATGATTTCTAATTTATCAATTTAATCCTCCATAAAAATTTTTAAAATTTATAACTTGAAAGTTGTTTTAATTTGAGCATGCAACACCTTTTTAATAGATTTATTTGATTTTCATATATGCATTTTCAACTTGTATTTTTTCAAACTTTCTAATGGACATGTATTTGCTAAGTTCAATTTAAATTTATGATTGTCCTTTTTCAAATTTAAATACTTGGTTCGTAATTTGTATAGGATTCTACTTAACATTTGAATTACATCATATAGTTGATCAGGATGGAAGTTATGTACCTCACTTATAGTGTCAGATTCGACATTTGATGCTCACCCTTCGTCGATGCTCTCAATTCTCATCTCGGATGAGCTTTCGTTGTCTTCTCCTTGATATCTTGTCATTATCGCAAGTTCGTCATATTTGTCCAGCTTAAACTCTCAGCACGATGACTCACTCCACATCGCTTTAAGGTTCTTATGCTTATTCCATCTTGATCTTTCCTTGTCTTTTTCTTTGTCCTTACTTTTTAGCTTTTGCAATTATCCTTAATGTGCCCTTCTTCTTGATGGATCGCTTGGCGTGCTAGAGGAGGGAGAGGGTGAATAGCACTTTTTCGGTCGTTTCTCTACAAGGTTATTAGCGCAGCGGAAACAATAATATGCAAAAGACAATAAACAATGCTAACAACAGAAATTTACTTGGTATCCACCCCGGACGGGTGACTAATCCAAGAATCCGTCGGTGGATCAACGTCCGGCTAGATCTGTCGCTCCTTGTGGGTGGAGAAACCTCACTACAGCACTTCGGACGCTATCTGATCACAAAAGACTACTAACTCACTTTACCCAAGTGAGTTTCGTCAAAGAACATAGTAGGAAACGAGCCCCTTTAAATAGGGCTCGAGTCTGAAACAGCCGCTACCAGTCGACTGCCCCTGGAGCAGTCGACTGATCCCACTCAGATTCGATCGTTACAGTACAACGTTCGAATCTGCCAGCCTGTTTCAGCCTATACCAGTCGACTGCCCATGGGTCAGTCGACTGGTACACACCTAAGCCTAGGGTTTCACTCCTGAGTACAAGTCTCTCCGCACTCAAACCCTCCCGGCTTAGCCCCTGAGCACAAACACTCATACTCAGACCCTTACAACTCAGTTGACTCTTCACTAGCAGTTTTGACTGTTGCCTTCACGCCCTCTTCATCTTCGACCCTCGTCCCTCAGATGCGCACGCAAGCCTCCAACTTGCCTCCATGCCATCCTTCACGTACACCTCGAAGTCCGCGTCCCTCGGCTCATTATCTCTGCTATCCAACGGTCCCTCGGATGCACGCAAGCCTCTAGCTTGCCTCCATGTCATTCTTCACCTGAAGACATCAACCAAGTCCATGTGTACCTGTACATCTGCACACTCATGTACACATATGAGAACAACACCAATCCTAACTTAACCATATTGCCCACACATCAAAATATCATGATCCTCCAGATCATATCAGGGTCGATTGCCCCAACACTTCTTAGCAATTATAACATGAAACTTTTCTTTTCCTTCGAAGTAGTTTTGTTGCCTATGACATATTAAAATTGTTAGATTTTAAAATTTTTAAAAATTTTCTTATCATGTATGTTTTTTCATACTCATCGAGAGATGTATATGAGTCAGATTCGTCTTTTTGGGCTTTCAACCCTAAGTTCTTATTTGGATGTTCTTTTCTATTTCTCAGTCCTGCACATCGGATTTCGTGTAATTTCAAGGTCGAAAATAAACTTTCTAAGGTACTTACCTCAAGGTCCTAATAGATGTAGTAGGAGTCGAGATGATTAAACTCCAGTTCGGGGTCATCGGGAAGGCGTTAAGAGCATATTTTAACGAGTCTCGATTGGTTACTGTTTCTCCGAGGTTGGTAACTTCGATAATTAGCTTTTTGAGTTTGGCGTGTAGTTTGACAACTGTGTCTCCTGCTTCAAGTCGGAGGTTGTTGAGTTGATTTCTGAGGTTATCTTCCTTTGCTATCATTGCTTCTAAGGTGCCATCGTGAAGTTCAAGGAACTATTCTCAAAGTTCATTAGCAGACTCGTAGGCGTTGATCTGGTTGACTTCTTGAGATGCAAAATGCTCAACAGATGGAACTCTACTTTGCCATTGGCCACGAAGTCAACCTGCTCCTTTTTGCTCCATAGATTCTCCTCCTTTGCTTCTCGGTTCTAATCTTTAGGTACTACAAAACTGTATTTAATTGTAAGAAAAATATCAAAATCAATCTTGAAATATACCTCCATTTTTTTTTTTTACTTTTAAAGCGTGAACTCCCCCTCGAATTTTGGTGGGTGAATGCATGGTTTGACCATTTCTTTATTGCTTCAAGTGGCAATTAGTCCTTCTAAAGTGACCTTACTCTGATACCAATTATAGGATCATGTCGGACCAGCTAGAGGAGGGTGAATAGCTCTACAAATTAAAATTAACTCTTGTTTTCTATTCTAGCAAAGGCACACGATTAGTTATCAAAAATAATAAGCATAAAATAAAGAAGCACAACTATTTATTAGGTTTGCAACTTAGATGGTTGCTAATTCAAGATGATGAACGCTCTACTAAAAGATCTCCTTTGACAAACGTGGTGAAGTCTCTTATAATCGTTGAAAGCATAGAATGTTTAGAGAACAGAAAGAAATGAATACAAAATGTGTTGTCTTTCTTTCTTAGCTCACAAGGTACTATTTATAGTCCTTGGAAGAAGTTATCCATTGCTAACATGACACATCTGAGGCACCTGAAGGCAGTCAACTCAGATTCACTTTATAATAGTTGAAAAATGACTATTTCTACGATAAGGCAGACCACTCCGGGCGCCCAGACCGGCTTTGGGCGCTTGGGTCCGAGCGCTCGAAGATAGGTAAACTCCCAGTTGTTCAGCGCTTTGGGTGATTCTCCGATCTTTCGAGTTGATATACTCGAACTCAAGTCCAACCTTCACCAGCAGACTTTCTCCCCGGTTTCTTGTCCCTCAAATGTCGCACACATCCTTCTCACTTATCGGTGTACTCTTCCATAACTTCTCGTCCCTCGGATGCACCGAGCCCATCGGCTCCCTTCCCATGCATTCTTTTCACTTGCCGCGTCTTCCCTTGAATGCACTGAACCCATTGACTTCCATCTTGCATACTTAGAAATAAGGCATCAAAACATAACAGGACCTAACTTGACTCGGTTGACCACATCAAAACTATAGCAGGATCCTTACGACTGAGGGCGCCTCGAATGAACAGTACTCGAGATGCCTCCGGTCACTTTGAGAGCACCTCCAACTCAGCCGAACATTGGCGAGAAGATAACATCTCAGCCAAACTGAGGCACCCTCGCTTTATCTGAGGTGCCTCAGTTGCACGACAACCAACAGTTAAATCTAACCAGAGGCTATAAAAAGAGGTCTTGTCCTCTTAGTTTAGAACAACTATAATTCGTCTTATGCACTCTTTAGTGAACTTTCAAAGTCTGTAAGAAGCTACTCCACCTTCAATGGATGAGTCTATCTAGTTGAGCTTCAATCGTATTGGATTAGCAACCTTCCTGGTTGCAACCAACAAAAGCAAGAGAAAGTGCTAGTATCTTTTCAAGGTTATTCACCCCTTCTAATCGGTCTATCCGGACCAATAATTGGTATCAGAGCCTAGTTGCTTCAAGAGGACTAACCATCACCTAAAGCAACAAGATGAAGGCCGGACCAAGTATTCACCCATCAAAATTTGAGGGAAAGTTCGTGCTTTGGAAACACTAAATGAAGGTATTCTTTAAAACTGATTTCAATTTATTAATTATGATAAAATATAGTTTTATAGTACCCAAAGATCATAACGGTGAAGAAAGAAAGAACACCTCTGGACCAAAAAGGAGCAAGCTGGCTTTGGCCAACGGCAAAGCAGAGTTTCATATGCTAAGTATATTGTCGATGCAAAAAAGTCAACTAAATCGGCACCTATGACTTTGCTAAAAAGCTCCGAGAGAAGTTCTTGGAACTGCATAATGGGGCCTAGGAGGTTAAGCTAGCACAATGGGATCTACTCCGAAATCAGCTAACGAATATCCGAATGAAAGATGGAGAAACCATGCCCCAACTACACGTAAGAAGAAGCTGATCATTGAAATCATGAATGTCATCAGATAAACGATAACAAACCAAGATTTGTTAAAGTATGCATTAAATGTGTTTTCAAGAATATCGAAATGGATGTCTATAGTAGACTCTTACTATATCTTCAAGGACCTCGAGATAAGTAGTTTAGAAAGTCTTTTCTCTACATTTGAACTACATGAATTAAGATGTGCAGGACAAAGAGTTGGCATTGTAAGCCAAAAAGATTGGACTGGATGCAGATTCTTTAGCTAATTAATGAAGATGAAACATCATATATGATAAGGAAATTAAGTAAATACTTTAAAACTAATAAATTTAATAAGATGCAAGCCAAGAATTTTTTTTCTAGAAAAAGAAAAGTTCGATGCTACAACTGCGTTGAAGAGGGGCACATCAAGTATGACTGCTCAAAACTGAAAAGCAAAGACAAAGACAAAGATAAAGGATCAAGAAAGTCCAAATGGAACATCAAAGCGACGTAGGATGAATCATCATCAGAAGAGTCCGAGCTTGAAGAATATACCGGACTAGCACTAATGACGAGTCATCAAGAAGAAAGCATTGATGAAGGGGGAGATACTTCAGAAGAAAGCAATGATGAAGGGGGAGCAATAAGTTACGAATTCGACACAATAAGTCAGGTATGTCATCTTCCCTCGAACAAATTTATCAAGGTATTAAATTAATGATGAGATCCTTATGCAAGTTAAGGTCTAAGTATGTAAATCTAAAAGGAAACTGTGTAGATCTCGAAAGCAAGTTAGCAACTTCATATCCACTAGAAGTGTATGATAAATTACAAATAGAAAATGTAAAATTAAAAGAACAGATAGACTTATTAAAATATTCAAATTTTCTGCAAGGTTCAAAAATTAGATTTTATGAAATACTAAATTGGTATTTGAAAACCCATAAAAGTCAAACTGCAAAAGCGTAAAAAAAACTATATTCCATCAAAATTTTTGATAAACCCAACAAGTAAAAATTTATATTGGATTCTAAATCTTGTTTAGCCAGTTGAATTTGTTAGCATGCTAAAATTTAATAATTTTTTTTGAATTGCTAGAATTGAATAATGTGTTGTTTGAATTTCATAGTTACATAAAAAGTCTTTCGAAATCATTTTTGACTAGATTTTATTTGCTTAAAATTTTTGTCTAAATCATATCTATTTACAAAGAATTTTACCAAAATTTTGACCTTTAAACAAATTTTATGATATTTTTTCAAAAATTGAAGTTTTAAATTTTCACAAATCAAATCATCGTCGCAGGAGTACACAGAGTGACCGCCATTGAATCGAGACAAAAATTAGGTCAAGGGGGAGAGGCTCGATCGAGTGGCTTAAAAAGTAAGGTTTTTGCGATGAAAATAAATTTGTCGTAAAATTCATCATAGATTCCACGACGAATTCTAGATTCATTGTAGATTCTGCGATGAATTTCATATTCATTGTCAATCTATGATGAATCTGGAATTCTTCGAAGATTGTTTTTTTATAAAATAAACTTTCCTTAATTATTTGATCGACTGATTAAGGAAAGTTTATTTTTTAAAATAAAACAAAGGCTAATCTGCGATGAATTTCTAGATTTATTGTAGAATTTGTGACGAATTACAAATTCACCGTAGAATCTACGATGAATTTCTAAATTCGTCGCAGAATTTGCGACAAATTTCTATATTCATTGCAAAATCTGCGACGGATTTCTTGATTTGTCACAGAATCTGCGACGAATTCCATATTCATCGTAGATTGATTTTTTATTATTTTAAAAATTAAAATTGCCATTATCGGTTGATTGACCTAGAGAGCTCGGAATGACCTGAAATTGGATCTTACATGTTCATATAAATCTTCTGATCGCATCCATGCCTTCAAACATAAAATTAGGACTCAATATATTTTTTCCTTAGCTAAGTCTTTTTAGTTGGACATAGAATGTTTGATAACTTAAGTTTAATCCTAGAATGAATTATGAGTTTAACACAATTCAGATTTGAGGTCAAATTGATGTTTAAACAAATGCATATAAATATATAATCAAGACAATTAATGAAATACATATGAACTGATTTCATTTCATTTCGAACTCTCTAGGTCAATTAACCAGTTTTGGATCTATTTATTTTTTAAAAATTACTATTTTATTACGAATTAGCAAAAATATATTAGGTGAAATTAATGTTTGACGACATTTATAAAATCAGGACATTTATACGAATATGTAGGAACTTGTTCCAAGTTATTCTGAACTCTCTAGGTCAATTAATCGATTACGAAAAACTTATTTTTTAAAATAACAAAAAGTAAATCTGTGAATGTCAATACAAAGGATATCACGAAAGAAAAATCTGTTAAGATTTTTCGTAACAGAATTTTGTTATGGTTTTTCGAATTCTGTTACGATTTTTCCGAATTTGAGGTTTAGCCACTATTTATAGGGATCATTATAAACCTAATAAGGAACAAGAGGATTATGTAGATTCTCTTGTATAAAGAGAATTCTAATAAAGATTCGGTTGTTTTATGTTGTAGACAAACTATCGAATTACGATAATTCTTCTTCTCCCTTATTTTCTTCTTCTTTCTCGTGTTTATTCTTTCTTGTGCGTCTTTGTCTCGTTGCTCCGCACGTTCTATTTCTCTCTTTCTCTTCTTCCATGTTAGAGGTTGAGAGATATTCTTCCCATTTTGCGCAACACCTTCATAATCCAAATCTAATAAACCTTGATTCACTTTTTATTCTCTCGAAAGACAGGATCCAACCTTATAATAACTCTCGTTAAATACAAACTGTTTGAAATACCGAGAAAACTTCAAAATTAGGGCTATTTTACCTGTGGAAACAAGGCGGATCATATCACATGAGGGTTGTCACAGCTGGGCCAGCTGATGCTCATCTCTTTGACATTACAATACTTTGGCTGAGCAGATGTCATCTGTCTTCTAGTTTGCATCATTATATTATTTGTGGCCCTAAATGCCATCACAGTGCATGGCATGCGAGCAGAAGCAAGCATTATCTTCCACGCACTGCCAGCCAGGCACGTTAAAGCTGGACAACCAAGTCTGTGAGCGCCACGGACCACTAGGACGTCTAGTGTGACCGGTTTGTTGAACGAGAAGATTTTGAGTGATAGAAGATGTTAGAATTTAGTGATCCGAATTCTATTTAATCCGTTAATATTTATTAGATATTTTTTTATTAATATATTAATTAACAGATTCTTTATAAATCTATTAATTAATAGTTTTGTTATTAATTTTTTATTTGACTAAGTATTCTAAAGTCCCTATAAATTGTGTATCTGATAGACAAGTTGTATCAATCAATCAAGAAAGTATTTGATTATCTCTTCTTTCTTTTTTCTACCTCCCTTTTCTCTCTACTTCTCTTTACTTTATTATGGTATGAGAGTTGCCGACTTTGTATTCCGTCGTTCTTAGTGATTTTTCCTCCTCTGCCCGTGGTTTTTTTTGTCAAGGGTTTTCCACGTAAATCTGGTGTGTTCTCTATTATTCTTGTTGTCGTTTTTCCGTTCTAATCTCGTAACAAGTGGTATCAGAGCAAGATTGGTTTTGAGGATTATCAAACGGGATTAATGACAACGGTAAGCATGAAGTATGATATTCCGCTTTTGGATTGCAACACCAAATTTACGCTGTGGCAGGTTAAGATGCGAGCGGTGCTAGCGCATATGGACTTGGACGATGCACTGTTCGGGATAGACAACATGCCCTCGACATGGACAAAAGAGGAAAACGAACGTAAGGATCGAAAAGCTCTATCTCAGATCTACCTTCACCTATCGAATGAGATTTTACAGGATGTTTTGAAGGAGAAATCTGTTATTGCACTATGGCTAAAACTGGAGCAGTTGTGCATGAGAAAAAGTCTTACGAGCAAACTGGATCTGAAACAACGTTTGTATTCTCATCGCATGGCAGAAGGTATGTCGTTAAGAGATCACTTGACCGTGTTTAAGGAAATTGTTTCTGACTTAGAGGCTTTGGAGGTCAAATATGACGATGAAGATTTAGTATTAATCTTACTATGTTCTTTACCCTCGTCATATACGGCTTTTAGAGATACTATTTTATATAGTCGTGATACTCTTACTTTGAATGAAGTTTATGATTCATTATTCTCAAAAGAGAAAATGAAACAGCTTGTCGAAGGATCTGAGGCTCAGGGTGAGGGTCTTATTATTCGAGGAAGGACTCAGGAGAAAGACTCTGATGGTAATATCAGCGGCAGAAATAGCAATAAGATCTGTAATTATTGCAAGAAGAAGGGTCACATCAAATCTGAATCTTATAAGCTGCAGAATAAGAATAAAAGGGCAGGTGAAAATTCGAGAGAAAAACAATAAAAGAAGTCTGGTGAGGCTGATGTTGCCAAAAATTTCAGTGATGGTGAACTTCTCGTTGCCTCTGATGCTGATTTGAAGCAGAGTGAGGAATGGATTCTTGATTCTGGTTTTACGTTTCATATGTGTCCCAATCGGGACTGATTTTCAACATATGAAACGGTTTCGAGTGGTGCCGTTTTGATGGACAATAATACATCTTGCAGAATTACTGGTATTGGTACGGTCAGAATTAAGATGTTTGATGGTGTCATTCGGACACTTGGTAATGTGAGGCACGTTCCTGATTTGAAGAGAAATATGATCTCTTTGAGTATTCTTGATTCTAAAGGGTACAAGTACACTGGTGAAGGTGGAGTTGTGAAGGTCAGTAAAGGGTCTCTTGTTGTGATGAAGGGACTAAGGAAAACCGCCAATTTATATGTTCTGCAGGGATCCACAGTAATAAGTGATGTTGCCGTCACAACGTGATCACTTACGGGAATCTTATAAGAAAGCTATTTGGTTAAAAGGACTCTTCAGTGAGCTTAGCGAAGACTTGCAAATTACTACAGTCTTTTGTGATAGTCAGAGTGTCATTTTCTTCACGAAGGATCAGATGCTTCATGAGAGGACAAAACACATTGATGTGAGGCACTTCCTATAGTTAAGTTTAAGCATTACTTGGACTTGGTTGATGCTAGATGTTGAGATTTGCCTGTGGGACTTTTTGTGGAAAAGATGGAGAATGTTCTTTTTGAAGATTTGTGGAATTCGCGTCAAGGTGGAGATTGTTAGAATTTGGTGACCCAAATTCTGTTTAATCCGTTAATATTTATTAGATATTTTCTTATTAATATATTAATTAACAGATTCTTTATAAATCTGTTAATTAATAGTTTTGTTATTAATTTTTTATTTGACTAAGTATTCTAAAGTCCCTATAAATTGTGTATCTGATAGACAAGTTGTATCAATCAATCAAGAAAGTATTTGGTTATCTCTTCTTTCTTTTTTCTACCTCCCTTTTCTCTCTACTTCTCTTTACTTTATTATGGTATGAGAGTTGTCGACTTTGTATTCCGTCGTTCTTAGTGATTTTTCCTCCTCTGCCCGTGGTTTTTTCTTGTCTAGGGTTTTCCACATAAATCTGGTGTGTTCTCTATTATTCTCGTTGTCGTTTTTCCGTTCTAATCTCGTAACAGAAGGCAATAGGTATTCAAAGTTTTCAAGACGCCTCTACGGTACAATGAAAGGACATTTAGTTATCACCAACATATTTAGGATACGTTTGATTAGGGATTATTTTAATAATCTTAATTATTCATCCTAAATTATCAACAAAAATCTTATTTGATTTACATAATCAGCGATTCCCAAGTAATGATCGAAGTTCGACATGTCAATAAAAGAGGCATGCAATCCGAAATCGAAAAATCTTAGGAAAGTAAAGTTTTTTTTTGATTCCGAAATTATGAAATTTATTATTTCAAAATTATCCTTCAATATTTATATTTAAGACAAAAATAACCATTACAATTTATTAAATTCTAGAAGTATTATTCGCGACCGACCACCGGCAACGACGGTCGACGATCATGACCGACGGCCGGCACGACCGGCGACCGACGACCGATGACCGACGACCGCTGGCGACAGCCGACGATCAGAGCCGATCGTCGGCGATCGACGTCGACAGTTGGCCGGCAACCGCCGACGATCGGCACTTGGCACCGATCGACTGACGGTCGGCGCCGACAGCTGACTACCGACCACCGGTGATGGACACCGACTGCCTACGCGAACACCAATGGTCGACATCGACGCCGATGCCAACGCCGATGTCGGTGTCGCCGACGAATATTTTTTAATTTAATATTTTAATTAAAATTTTAATAAATTAAATAAATTTAATTTAAATTTTAAGAAAATTATCTAAATAAATTCTAAAAGTAATACGATAAAATATTATATTATGTTATAGACTATTATTTCCGAACAAATAAGATTTTATTTGAATACCTAAATTGAACTAAACAATTTTAAGCTATGTGTCATTCCCCATCATCTTGGTTATGTGATTACTTAGTAATCACATAACTAGGTTATATATGATAACTTGATTCAAACACACCCTTAGGGTTTGATCTCTGACTACGATGCATTTACAGAGATTCGTCCTCTAAATGGGATGTACAACCAAAGAATATTGAACTCTAGACCATTCGTTGCAAGTGCTTCTCGATTTATCTCGGCAGTTGGGAAGCTAAATCGGTCATCCCAAATTTAATATTACTTGGTTAATCATTTTTTTTAGAATTGGAGCAAAAAAAAAAAAAAGACTTGAATTTAAGTAGACAAGGAGGAAGAAAAAAAAACAGGCGTGCCAAAGGTAGAAGCAAAATAATTATAGTATTTCTCAAATGTCTTTCTTTAAGGTGATTGACACACCAATGTGATCGATATTTCAAACTACTTTGAGGAAGGTTGTAAAATTTCCCAAACTTCTCTTATGGGAGTGGGGATGAATTACATGTAAAATTTCTAAGGAGGGTTGTAAAAGTAACTAGACAAATGGATAACTTGAATTGTTTGTGTTTGACGACTGACTCCAAATTTGTTTTGAGGTTTGAAAGCTACTCATTATACGAGAATTTTTCAAAAGATTATGCAAGATATTTGAGAGTAAAATGACTACACAAAGTTAAGGTCTCAATGGCTAGAAGGGTTGAGAAGGTTATGAGAGGTAGATAAATATTTAAGGGATTTTGGCAAGGGACCTCTTACGGGCCAAAAGGAAGAAATATTTAGGAAACCTATGAAAAGGAGGCCTAAGGTGACATATTTGACTAGAGCCACAACTAATAAAAGCCTCATATACATTCCAAGATCGAATTGGACTAATTGGTTAGAAAAGATCATTTGGGATTGCTTGTGTGGGTTAAACAAGACTAAAGAGCTAAAGAAGCATGACCGATCATAATCTTGAGCTAAAGATCATTTGAGATTGTTAGTGTAGAGGCATTTATTAAGCCAAAGAAGCATGACCGAGTAGAGCTTGCAAGGAGCATGAATTTGGTGAAGGTATAGAAAGAAAGCTAAAGTTAGGTGACAAACTCAACACATTATAGAATTTTGGGGCTTGTTAAAGCTATGCTTTGTCATGAGTTTTAAGGAAAATTTTGCATGGTTAATAAGAGATATGTCAAAAAAAAAAAAAAAAATCAAGACACTAGTAGAATCTGGGTTGACCAATCTAGTTCTACGAAAACTTTTCATCGGCCGCTATTGTAAATCAGGAAGCGCTCGTGGCAGGCGGTCTACAAGCCCAGTATCCCATGATGCGCGTCCTATTTGGAAGAAATTTTTTATAAAATGTATTGTAATTTGAGTCCTTCCGCTGCACCATAGTCGCGTCGATTAATAAGGGATATGCCAAAGATTTTGTGGAGGTAGCTTAACATATATAGATTACACTCCAATTATACATGTCTATAAAAGGCTCAAAAGTTTACTAAAAGGTGAACATTTTGTTGAACATGGATTTCATAAGCGAAATTGAATTACCAAGATGACCATTTTAATTAAAATTTACCATTAGCATTTTTTTAATTTAAAGGGGGAAGCAAATTTATTTCCGCCTTTAAATTTTGTTGAAAACCATTTTAATTTTAAACATTAACTTTAAAATAATTACTCACCCCCGGTTTCGGCCCCTTGTTATTCTTATCTTTACCACCCTCGTGATTATTTAATGGACTCAAAAGCCTCCTCTACGGCTCTACCTTGCGCCGTGCCCACCTCTCCATTTCGCATTTCGCATCTCCAACGCTTCTGCAACCCTAATCGTTTATCCTCTTGATAGGATTCCAGGTACCAATGTTTTCGATTTCCCTTCTCAAGATCTCGACCTTATTGTAGTGAAATCCCAAGGTTTGAACCAGGGAGATCTGAGTTTGATAGTGTTTCCCTTCGCAGATCATGGTTGCGGCGATGGATCTGAAGGAGCACAAGTTCCTCGCGGCGGGGCTGCTCTTCGTGGCGACGCTTGTCCTGGCGAAGCTCATCGCCGCCGTCCTGGCGCCCAGGGGGAAGAAGCGGCTGCCGCCGACAGTGTCTGCACTTCCTGTCGTCGGCGGGCTCCTGCGGTTCATGAAGGGCCCCATCCCGATGATCCGGGAGGAGTACGCGAAGCTCGGTGGCGTATTCACGGTGAACATCTTGAACCGCAAGATCACCTTCTTCATTGGACCGGAGGTCTCGGCGCACTTCTTCAAGGCACCGGAGGTGCAACTCAGCCAGCAGGAGGTGTACCAGTTCAACGTGCCCACCTTCGGGCCGGGCGTCGTCTTCGATGTGGACTACTCGGTGAGGCAGGAGCAGTTCCGATTCTTCACGGAATCGCTTCGAGTGACCAAACTCAGGAGTTATGTGGACCAGATGGTCGTGGAGGCTGAGGTAATCATCGCCCTTCCCCCCTCTCATTTGTCGTGATGATAATTCAGACCAATTCTTAGTGGCTTCAGTCTTAAACCACATGTTAGTCTATAGGCTTAATTAATTTGGGTAAAATAATCAAATCTTTAGATTCATGATATTCTTCAATTGCATTTGTCAAGAAACAGATCCTTCCATCTCATGAGAAAATTAACATTATTTTGCTCTGAAGCACTTGATCTTCCTATGGATTTGACATATTCCACAGACTCAGATTTACATCACCTAGTGTAATTGTGAATAACATAATTGAATCAACTACTTCCTCGGCTGGCGTCTCTGGTTAAATAACTCTTATTGAGCATGTTTTACTAACGTAAATGTTAATACCATTTGGTAGAATCAGATAACTTACCGGAACAATTATTGGTGATATTTTTATGATGATGTCGCATATAATCCAACTTGTGTTGATGATTTGTGACGTTTATGATCCTTGTTCTTTCTTGATATCAACATTGTGAGGATGTTCGAGCTTATTTTAATATTGAACTGAATAATTAGGTGTAATTTTCTTTTAAAGTAAATCCATTGCAACTTCAACTATTCCTCTAGTTTGCATAAACCTTAGCATGAATGATAATGGTTGCAGACTCATCTAGATCTAATGATTGAGGATGCAAATTTTCTGAGAGTTCATGTTATTGTTCTGTTCTATGGTTGGCTCTGATTTGCTGCTTTATGTTGCAAAAGTCACCTAGGTGCTAGGTGGCACCCCACCTTGGCGCCACCTATCGCCGCTTAGCGCCGCCTAGGCGCTAGGCGGTAGTCCTCCGCCCGACTACCGCCTAGCTATTTTTACAACCTTAGCAAATAGTCAAAATTTATGCCAATAATAAGCTAATGAAGTTGATTTTTTTTTTCCTTCGAGGTCTGTGTAAGAATTGTTAATTGTACTGTGGCATGGTTCTTGCACATTGTTTCGTTGATGTTACATAGAATTAGGTGATCCTAATAAGTTATTGTCAATGCTCCAGGATTATTTCTCAAAATGGGGAGAGAGTGGCACAGTAGACTTGAAGTATGAGCTGGAACATCTCATCATATTGACTGCAAGCCGATGCCTGTTAGGGAGGGAGGTAAGGGACAAGCTTTTTGATGATGTCTCTGCCCTCTTTCATGATCTTGACAATGGCATGCGCCCAATTAGTGTTATCTTCCCTTATCTTCCTATCCCTGCCCACCGCCGGCGTGATCGTGCCCGTGCTAGGATAGCTGAGATTTTTTCCACCATCATCAAGTCACGCAAGAGTTCTGGGAAATCTGACGACGATATGCTGCAGTGCTTCATTGATTCAAAGTACAAAGATGGAAGATCAACGACAGAAGGAGAGATCACTGGTCTTCTGATTGCTGCCCTCTTTGCAGGACAACACACCAGTTCCATCACTTCAACCTGGACTGGAGCATATATGCTCCATTTCAAGAAGTATCTTGCAGCTGCTCTCGAAGAGCAGAAGGAGATCATGAGGAGGCACGGTGACAAAGTGAATCATGACATCCTATCTGAGATGGAGGTTCTCTACAGATGTATTAAGGAAGCTCTCAGACTTCATCCACCATTGATAATGCTTTTGCGCTACTCCCATGATGACTTCAGTGTCACCACAAGAGAAGGGAAAGAATATGATATCCCCAAGGGCCACATTGTTGCAACGTCCCCAGCTTTTGCCAACCGGCTGCCCTACATTTTCAAGGATCCAGATTCATATGATCCTGATAGGTTTGCACCTGGAAGGGAGGAAGATAAAGCTGCAGGGGCCTTCTCATACATCTCATTTGGAGGAGGAAGGCATGGGTGCCTTGGAGAACCTTTTGCGTATTTGCAGATTAAGGCTATTTGGAGTCACCTGCTGAGGAACTTTGAGTTCGAGCTGATATCTCCATTCCCAGAAAATGATTGGAATGCGATGGTTGTCGGAGTAAAAGGTGAAGTGATGGTGCAGTACAAACGAAGGAAGCTGCCTATTTGTTGACTCTCAATTTAGTGTGGGGTGTCTAACCTAGTTTGAAATAATTCTCTGGGGTTCCCTCTGGTGTAATGGTTTGTCTTGAATACCTTTTCTTGTAGCCGTTCGTTTATTCTATATGTCTCCTTTGATTTTGTGGATTGATCGTCTAAGTGGACTTTTAAAGCAGAAACAATTTTTCGGTTCTCTATTATTCCTTTTTCTTTTCAAATTCTAGTATATTTGCAAATACAAGCTGAATTTACATTGGCTATTGCCAATGTTAGGACAGGGGAAGGCCACTAGCAAGAATCTTGGAGCTGAAAGAAGTTTCCTACTTCATACTTGCGATTTCAGGAAACCTGAAAAGAGCTATTATCTTCAGTTAATCTAGAAAACTTCGAAGTAATTTTGCCACTCGAGTATCAACTTAGCTGTACTGTAGGACGGAATTTCAGATAGTTTGCTTGTTGAAAGACGGCCTTTGTTGTTTAGAACAGTAGTTGCAAGGGGATTATAGTGAACCAATTTGTTTATTGTGGTAAAAGGTAATTCGCTTATTCTCATGTCCCCGTCAATTTATTTTAGGACCAACATGGAGAAGATAAATCACAAGGATTATTAGCCTAGATGCTGTAGTTAGTGTGTGGGGAGAACGAACACACTGACTTTGTGAGGTTTTGACTCCCAAATCTAATGGTAACAATACTAACGTATTAATCATCAATCTATCCGTGGAGACGAACCAATTTGACTATGGCTGCTAGTATTAGGGTGCCAAATTACACATGGATAAGATTTTTGGCAACTAACAAAACTAACCTCTTACTTAAGTGCCCCTGCGGCTACATTCTATTCAAGAGCAAGATTTTATTGCATGCAGGTAGAGAAACAATGGAGAGTTCATTCTGCGTTCAAAATTTTACAATGTTAGTGGCTTTAAAAATCTTAATATAAGAAAATAAATTAAAATTGCATTAACATATTTTAAATAACTTCTTCTTGCGGTAGCCGAACCCATCAGTGAACGGCAGAGAGGCATAGGTCTTTTGCCTAGGTCCAATAAAAATTGAGACTCATTATTTTTAATATTAAAACAATATTTATTTTTAAAAAAAATCAAATTGGGCTCATATTTTTTAACATTTTAAATTTATTTTTTAAAGAAAATGTTCGTTTTTAATAAATTATTTTTATTTCATTTGTTATATATTTTTATAATAATTATTATTAATTATATGTTTTATTTTATAAAATCTAATTAATTCTTACCTTTTCAGTATCTCTTAATCTTAGCTGTCAAAAATCTTCAAACTTTTCCATATCTTGTGAGTGCTTTATATTTTTCTATTCTCTTTTCTTATAGATGATACTATTAGAACACACTTTTCTCCTTCATCGTAGATAATCTTTCCTCTTCTTTTTCATCTTCTTTCTCGATAAAAATATGATTTAAATTAGAGATTTTTTTATCGATACAATGTAAAATAGGATAGAATGTTAGTTTCTTAAATATCTTTTTTTTTTGAATTTCGTGAAGTATTTAATCAAACTGTTGACTTTGATTGTGTTATTTTTAACACCTTTTTTAACTTCATTTTACGTCTTTTTTTATTCTCTTACTACGAATATCTACTTTAGATCCACCAACTGTCTTTCTTCGGGTAAAGTGTGCTGAAGGCATAAAATTAAATTTTATATAAAAATATATTTTTTAAAATTAATATTTTATTTTTTTTAAAAAAAAATAAATCCGTTAGTTCCAAATCCTAATAAAAAGAATATATATATATATATATATATATATATATATATATGAAAAATGATAGGGAGAGTGAAAATGAGAAAGTGAAAAGCATAGTGAATGACATGACACCTTGCATGCAGCGATTTCCGATGGGTTCACCGTACCCCCAGGGTATAATTTAATTCGGGCGGCTGCCGAAGGCCGCCGATGATGTCCAACGATAATCGAATGTGTGCATGTAAAATGTCACGTCATATCATATCATTCACTATATTTTTCACTCTTTCATTTTCACTCTCCCTATCATTGCTCTATATATATTATGAACATAAAATATTTTTTTCATTTACTTGGGCCTCAAGACACTTGATTTGAGACGCCCCTGGTGAACAAAAAATTTCAAAGGGAAAAAGATTCAAAGAAATTTAATTATAATTTACATATCAGAGAAAGGAAATTGTTTGATATTCATACTTTTATGGTATAACCTCATCGTTTTTTATTAGTATGCATTTTTCATCTTTCTCATAATGTAGCAAATATGGGGTTATTAGCCAGACTTTGCTTCCTGACCTCATAGGATTACAATAAAATAGGGGTTTTCCCTTTCCCATATTTTTATCTCAAGCTTGTAACCTAGATGCAGTGTGGAAGTCGTCTCTAGAATCCAGTTGATGGATAGTACTTGAAATATGCTCGTGTTCCACGTAAAAATACACATTACGCTTCCACATAAAACCTCTTATCCATATAAAGCTATTATGACCGGTCAAGTTTTATTGCAGTTGACAATATATATATCACTCTTGAATCATAAATCATTACCCAAAACGATAATGTCGTGCTTAACTACATGGATCCACACTAGTAGTACATGAAACGAGTAGTTCCATCTGTTGATCCCAGCGACACTGGTTCTAACTGCGTAGTGATGCTTGAGGCACAGCAGGTAAGCCTAGTCCATCCTCCGCCTGCATAATTTCAAGCAGACTAGTCAGGATACCACAATTATGTGACAAATGGACGAAAAGACGCCAAAAGTGCTAAGATAGCATAATTGAGCAAAATCAATTTTCAAGAACAGCTTTCTGGGCTTGAATAGTGACATACGGGCTATAGAGCCGTAACTAAGTCTACAAAATCTCCATTACTCGTGCCATTTTTAATGAAGACATGGGAGTGATTCTCCATTAATTTTTCTCGTAAACATTTACAAGTTCTCTTACATGATTTTACTGAATGATAGATATACCTGGTGGTTTGCTCTGTTGGGCACTGCTGAAGCATTGCCCATTGGAGCTACAGGTAAATTAAGTTCGGCGTCCAGATCAGATTCCTTATCTGGTTGAAGGTAAGATGGAACTGCATCAGACTCCGTCTCTCCTCCCATATCAGCTTCCAAAGCATCTAGCTCTATGTTTATTACCAAAACAAGTTTTTAAAAAAATAAATAAATAGCACATTGCAAGGCAATTCTAGATTTACAAAAACAATCAATTCAACAAATGGTAAAATGAGCAAATATCATGAAAATTGTATAGGAATGTCATACCACCCATAAGTTCTTCTTCATCAATGTCATCAGGGACATTGTAGCTTCTTCCAAGGGATTCTTGAATCTCTGTGCTGATATCCATCATATCCATCATTTCATCTTGCATACTCTGCATTTCGGAAAATAAGTTCATACTTCAAAAACCAAAACACTGCACTTTAAAACCTCTAAATCAAACTGTCTCCTCGAACAATATATGGTAACAATCTTTAAGCCTACAAGTAAAGGCAACATACATCTATAGCCGAAATATTCACAGTCTTCATCACCCCTTTCAACTCTTTGTTAGCAGATTTCAGTGCTGCCATCTAGAAAAGTCATTGATCTTTTATGTATTAGCAAAATAAAACATGTTGGAACAATGAAAGTTAGACAAGAGACTTTGTAACATACAGTTTGTTGAGCATCTTTAAGTCCCTCTGTAGCGAAGGCAACTTGATCCAAATTGTATGTCTGGTTATATATCATGTCACGTTGACCATCATACCTGTGCAAAAGCAAGCGGAAATTATCAGGTGGCGAAGAAATTGTGCATTTATGCATGCGATATGACAATTGATTTATGCAGGAGAAAAATCTGTTCGATATCTATCCAACCAAAAAGGATAGTTCAGAGTCAAAATGTTCTCATTGTATAAAAACTCCACAATACTTCTCAAAATCATCAAAGAGGGATGTCCAGTTGAGATCTTGCAGAAGATCTGTTATTAAACATAGCTAAACAGACATTCTTAATGCCCATCTCAAAGCCATTTGATGACTGCTGAAGGCGGCCACAACACAATCAAGATCTTCCTATCAAATGTATTAGTTGCACTGGGTTGATACAGATCACTAGAAAGTTGCAAAATAACAGTCAAAAAGTCAACCAAAACTTAATCAAGACAAGTAACACGATACTGCCAGCTAATAGCAATACGAAAGGCTACATTACAAACAAGAGGTTTCCTTGTTAAGCTAATATTCCATAATTTCAACAACTTCAAGACACAGAAAAACTGTCACAAGTTTACAACTCAAGGATAATTTTGTGATCCCTAGTTCCCTACTAGGGCTATTACAACCTATCGTACTGGGATGGATAGCGAAATTGTTAACTCCGACACTTTTGACTCGGCCCAGAAAATTTTCCGGAGAAGAGTTAGGGTTTCCGGGACCTAAACCGAAGTCAAAGGGGGTTCACCATACACTTTACGGACGAAATGGATTAAAACCGAAAATTTATAAGGGGCTAATGGGTTGGAATTTGAAACCTAGGGACGGAATTGCAAAAAGGCCAAACCTTTGGACTAAAATGGAAAAGAGACCACTTATAATCTTCCTCTCTGCCGCAACCTTCGTCGAAGCCGACTCTTCTCTCACGCAATTGGGATCGAGTGGAGAGCATCACGGCGAGCCATCATCGGCGACTGAAGGTCGGTCTACCTTGGCATCTCGGGGTCAGCGGGTCTTCTTCTCCGGCGGCGCCAGGGTAAGGATTAGGATTAGGGATTAGGGATTAGGGCTATCGTTCGCTTTTCCCTTGCGTTACCTATAGTCTTTCCCTTCCTAATATGGGCATTCCAGTGATCTAGGGTTCAGGGAAGCAGCCACCTCGGAGCAGGAGGTTGGTTTACCTATTGGCTTGGTTCCTGTCAGATCGGATCAGATTTCTCAGCCAACGCAAGGTTCTGAGGTGAGTATGTTTCCCTTGGCTGTGTCGATCTAATTGGGATGCTGGATTTCGAGGTCGCATGTGTTTTCTTTTGGTTTCCGTTGCTTCATTTGAGGAGCTGCTGATTCTGTTTCGGTTGTTGGCCATTGATTCCAGTTGAGTATTCTCAATTTTGTTTGGATGCTTGCCGTGAGGGGTGAGGTAGGAATTGGTGGTGTTTTGACCTCTGACCTGTTTTGAGCAGCCGAGGACAGCCCTTCTCCAGGTGAGTGTTGTTGAACATTGTCAAGATCTGTGTATGCTTAGATTTCTCCTTTTTCTACTGCAGGCCTAAGGGGATTGGATCTGAGGTTCTGAATTCGAATTGATTGTGTGTGTGATGGCAGATCTGAGCCGAAATTGGACTTGGGTTCATTGCTTCATTCCCTGCTCCAAGCACTGTGCAGAATTGGTGTGGCTGCGGAGATTTGTTCAAGCTTAGGTAAGGTTTTTAAATCTTCTTTAGCTATTCAAAACGGGTTATCAACTATGGCTAGCAAATTTAGATTGAATAAAGTGTTGTGAATTAGGTGTGTTTAAGATGTTTTGTGCTTGTACATAGATTTGAAACTCTTGGGATATAAACTGTGGAGTATGGGAGTTGATCATGCGTTTTGGATATGTATCCTTTGGGTTCCAACCCTTGCCGTGGACTCTTTAGGTTGGAGTTGTAGATTTAAATTGTGATTGGGATCATGAGGTTAATTTGTTTACAGTGTGAGTTTTTGGTTGGGTTGAGGTTAGGTTTAATTGGAGATCTAAATCTAATAACCTAAGCTTGATGAATTTGAATTCGAAGTAAACCCAAAATGAACTTAATCTTAATTACGCGGGATAATTAGGAATTTTTCATTTAATTAAATATAATTAAATGAAAAGGGAATGATTAGGGTAACCCTAGTACGGTTTAAGGACATATTAGCTAGTTACCATTTCTTTGTGATAGCTATTTAAATATATCCTTTGATACAGGGCCTTGATTTGGATTTATTGTTGCAGATTATTCCATTTGGAGGCGGGTAGTTCTCTTGGCACACGGATTATTTCATTTGGAGGCGGATACTTTTTGCTTGTTTCTTTAGAACCACTTTACCTTTATGCATGGATATTTATATATGTGTAGTAGGTTTTATATACCTTAAATCTGCTACCGTTGTTATCTTGCTTGATGCTTGTTGCTTGATCTTTGGTATGATCTAATTTCCTTCTATACAGTCTTATTTCATTGTTATCTAAATTTGTATAGCATTTATGCGAGCATGTGTACGTAGATATAGTAGCATGCTACTGTTTGTCTACATTGATTGATTCTAGTTATACTTGCATGTGTATTTAGATGTACAATGATTTGGTTATGGTACATGTATTCGACCTGTGCATGTTAGGTTGAGTTATGTATTGATGATCTGGTAGGAGTTGCATGAGTTAGAGTTATGCACCATTCCTGCATCGTTGCAACATGATATGCACACACGACCACTCATGGGTTAGTGGATACCGTTGGGTGTGTACATTTGCGCTGTACTGTTCCACTCGGTCGCTTATGGGTAGTGGTTCTGGAGCGTGGTAGCAGGCAGGGATCCCTCCTCTTCCCATAGACCAGAGAAGATGAGAGAGATATCTCCCCCATATGTACATGGGACGGAGCGAGAGCTCCACCAACATCCTGTCCACTCGGTCACTCAGGAGCAATGATGACAGAGTACGAACAGTGTCACAGCTCTACCCACTCGGTCGACACATATGACATGTCTCGATGACTTGACTGGCGTCAGGCGTGACCATGTCATTGCATCATGTGCATATGATGCATAGTGCATTTGATTGTGATTGTTGCATTTGTTTGCTGCATATGTTTGACATGCACATACAGGAGTTATTATATGTGTGATTTGATGACCCTACACCTGCTCGTATGATACGAACCCTTTTATGATCAGGATAGGCTGATGTCTGGTATGTACGCTCATTTGGTGCTTTCAGTTATGTATATTATGATATTTCTATTGAGACTGTATCCTGTTATTTCTGTATAACTTATTCAGCTATTTACTATATCATGCATATCTTTCTCTATACCTGTATAGTTCACTTAGACTCACCACCCATCACAATGTTATTGTTTTTAGGTTGATAGGTCACTAGGGGGAGCCCAGTTGCCAGTCCCAAGTCACTACGACTCCAACGATGGGTACTTCCACGTATATTTTTATTTTATTACCGTATACTCTTTGGTCTGTATTCGTTTTATGTCGTGAACTTATATCGTGATTTATTTGCTGCGGTATTGTATTTTTGAGTCCTTTGTTGGACTTTATGGTTGTTATTTTGTTGTGCGCCTGCCCCGAAGACAGCTCAGGTGAGTTTTACAGTTTTATGGCTGAGACACACCTATTATCTTTTGTTATATCTCCTGTTTTGAGGTCTAAGGTCAACTATTATACTGCGTGTGTTGATGGTGTGTCTAAATTGTCTACCGTACATGGAGATGTTGTCTGATTTTATATTGGATCAACGACTCCTTTGGTCTCGGGACATGACAGAAATCTAGCTCTATGGTTTTGTAACAGTACTTAGACTAGTAATTAAAAAAAACATGTTGATAGACACAAGTTTCCTAGATCACTTTAACCATGCCACAATATTAGTGTTGACTGCTGTAGATCTTTGAAACCTTGATGCAGGCACATAACTAAAGTTGTACACCAATTCAGACAAGAGAAATTTCTCCTCTAATGCATATTCAGGGGAAATGGTACAATGAACTAGTTAGTGGAACCTTAGGCCATGCAAAAGGATTCATAAGAATTAAAAGTTACTGAAACAATATACATAAAAATTATCCATCAAACCAATACCAAGAATTAGTTAAAACCAACAAATTTGGCTCATATACCTGGCAACAAAACTCACTCAGTAAATGGGATTGAAGGATGAAAGTGTTATGAGATGTATAATCTGGGACAAACCACTGTAAGCACACAGTCAAACGAGTTACTTGTTCAAAGGAAAGAAAAGACAGAGAACTTACATCCTCCTTTGCTTAAGGACCCTCATTGCTCTAGCTTTTATAGCTTCTTGAGCAGGACCAGGTCGAGTCTTCTTAATCTGCTCCTTGTATCTAGCTAATTCAGCATCAAGTTTCTTGATTTTCTCGTCAACTGTTTCACCCCTTTTATTTATCTGAAAAAGTCTCCATTTTAGTGACAATAGAAAGATCACAAAAAGACCATTCCAGATTGTCCATACAGCACAAACTAAAAATCAGAATGCAAAATGAATAAGGCTTACAGTGAAACTTACCATAATTTAAATGACAGAAGGAAAAGTTGTTACAAATTCAAAAAGAAAGCAACGAATGTATACAAGAGAATCATCATTTCATATTATAGAAGCTACTGAAGAAAATAAAGAAACTTAGCTTATTAAGCATCTAGTTTATTAGGATTGCTGATGCATTCCCTGTAAACCAATCTGAAGTGATTGAAAATATTAAACAGACAGAATAAGTACGGCAAGAAAGGATGTAATTAGTAATTTATTCCCAAACATGTTCGTAAGCAAATAAAATATAGGTTCCAGTGGGTAAAGTCTATTTTAGTCCTTTTTATTTTCCACTTATTCCAAAATAGTCTCTTCTTTTCGGACTGCCAAGCAGTCCCTCATATTTCAAAATGTTACCCAAATTCAGCCTCCCGTTAGATTCCACCCATTCATAAGCTCATTTTCGTCTCTCTTATTTGTCACTTATCCAATAATAGTCCCTTCTCTTTTCAGGATGCCAAAATAGTCTCTCATGTTTGTTAAAATATTTTCCGAATTCATATTTTCTATTAGATTTCCGTTAAAAACAAACGAAAATAAAGCCCATCACTTATTTATATCTCCCATTAGTTCATTTCCAGATAAAGAGATATTCTTGTAATGATGCATGATATGAATGGAAGTTATCTAATCCCTGGCTGGCCTACTCGCATATCATGAAAGCATTTGCATTTTCTCTTATTATAACTTAAACTTTTACAGCTTATCAAAACAACTTATGTTTTTCATAAATTTTTTTCTTGTTATTTTATAATTGATAAATATGTACTGATAATTCAAAAAGTAATTTAGTTGAAAGAAAAAAGGTTTTAATTTGAAGAAAATGTGAAGAAATGAACTAATAAGATATATGAATGAGTGATGGGTTTTATTTTCATTTAATTTTAACAGAAATCTAATAGGAAAGATGAATTTGTGAAATGTTTTAAAACATGAAAGACTATTTTGGCAGTCTGTAAAGATGATAGACTATTTTTGGATAAGTGACAAATAAGAGTAACGAAAATAGACTTATGAATGAATGATAAGACTTTATCTTTGTTTGTTTTTAATGGAAATCTAACGGGAGGATGAATTCGGGAAACATTTTGAAATATGAGGGACTATTTTGGCAGCCCGAAAAAATGAGAGACTATTTTGAGATAAGTGGAAAACAAAAGGGACTAAAATGAGTTTTACCCCAGGTTCCACTAGAGAATTATACTCCAACTACGATCAATTTCACTCAACAACACAATCTCGTCCTGTCTGTAAATTACCAAGCCAGATCAACGGAGATTCATGAGGCAATACATCTAAGTCAACTCTTTCAAAATCAGACCAAATCAATGAATCATACTATAAATCTAAGTATTAGATTAAACAAGATGGACAATGGAGATCGAGCAAATTAGCATGACGCATCAAGTCACGAGCTGCGTCAGAAAATTCGGAAATAAATACGTTTTCGGAAAAAGAAGGGGCACGAGTTCAGAGAAGTCAAACCCTATCGGTGGCATCCTGGATCGTCGGTGGCGGCTCCTTGTCCTTCTTAGCGCCGAAGACCCGCCTCATCTCGGGGATATTCCGACCTTACTCCCACCCTTCCACGACCGCTTCGGAGGAGCCTTATGCTGTGACGAGCGATGGATCGAGGAGCCGACGGAGGAAGAAAGGGAACGCGATCGGTGGTGGTCAAACCTCAAAAGCCAAAACTGGCCTGCCTTCTTAGCAAGGAAACCCTCTCCTTCCGTCTTGGCGTCTTCGCGTGAAAATCCTAATGGTTCGGATCCACTTCGATATAGATCTGAATTCGTTTGTTTTCTAGCTTCTGGTTAGGGGTGTCAAAAATCAACACGACCCGACGACCCAATCCGAATCGACCCGAAAAAAATCGGGTTCGGGTTGAAAATTTTCGGGTTCGGGTCGGGTTCGGGTTGGGGGGTTCGGGTTGTAAAAATTTCGGGTTGGGTTCGGGTCGGGTCGGGTCGGGTTCGGGTTGACCCGAAATTTAATATTTTGTGGATTTTTTGGGATTAAATCAAATTTTATTTTGAAAATTAAGATATTTTTATGTATATTAATATCAATATAGTATGATCATGATGAAGTATTGAGATAAAAGTGAAGAATTATAGGGAAAATGGCGAAAAAAGACGTTTTGAATCGGTTTTTTCGGGTTATTCGGGTCGGGTCGGGTTGGTCGGGTTCGGGTTCGGGTTTGGGGGATTCGGGTTGAAATCGGGTCCGGGTCGGGTTCGGGTTGGGAGTTAAAAAAAAAAATTTTCCCAACCCGACCCGAACCCGACCCGACCCACCCGAATTGACACCCCTACTTCTGGTGGCCCGTGTCTATTCCTTAACTCTTAAGGATAAAACAATAATATATATATATATATATATATATAAAGAATGATCTGTTGCGCATTGCGGATCGCGTGCGGACCAGGCCCCAGATCGATTAGGGAGTTCCCTGATCGGTCCGGGATTGCGCTCCCGTCCCAACTCACCGGCGCCTCCGATCGTCGATCGGACACCAGCGACGGCCAAGGCCGTCGCCCCCGAATAAAACTATAACCCAGGGGATGTACGATGAACCCTAGGGGTAGTGGTAAACCCGTCGACGTCGGTGAACCCGTCGGCACTGGGTAACGGTTGATCGATCAGGTTAACCGATCAGGCAACTTCTTGATCGGTCAAAGAAGTCCCTGATCGATCAGGCACCTGCCTGATCGGTCAACTTGACCGATCATGCAGGTACCACGTACGCGGTCCGCAACAATCAAAATCATATATATATATATATATACATATATATATATATATATATATATATGGATTTTCTCATCAACTTTGCCTTTTAGTTCCTGTAAGCCTTATTGATTTTGCATTTTGCATTTTTAGTTTGGACGAGGTTGTTTTATGGGGAACTTTGCCTTAAATCCCTGACCAGAAACACAAATCACGCTTCAGTCCCCGTGGCAGGTAAATTCCATTTTCACTCCCTGACAACGCCTGATCGTTTGACTTAACTCCCTCTCGTATGAATTTACCGAACTGCCCTCCCTTTACTTTCAAACGCTCTCCACTCCGTGTGTCTTCTTCCCGGCTTGGAGCTGCGTCGAACGAAATCGACGATCGTCGAAATCACTTCCGTGAGCGTTGAAGACAAAAACCAGAGAGGCGACAGGCAGAGGAAGACCCGCCTATCACCTTCAACCCAAGAACCACATCTTCGAAGTGTCGTTCATTTTCGACCAAGTGAAGACCCGGCTTTCACCTTCAACCCAAGAATCGTCGACGAACGTCGGGTTTGAAGAAGTAAAAAGGTGGTAATCGGTACAACCAGAGGAATACTAACGCGAAGAAGTGTATTCCAAAGGCAGAAACAGATATATCTCAAGTAGAAGGTCGGTTTTGTTTCTCTGCCCTAGATTTTGACCTCTTGGTAATCTTATTTGTAGAATGAAATTAAGATAATTATTTACATATGTTTCTGTAAAATTCTGTCAAAATTCGAAGTTTTATTTCATGGGTGTTGTTGATTTTGTTAGGTTGAATAAAATTAGGGTTTGTGGTGTTCAAATTATAATTTATCTGAATGTATTTCTATTATATCTTCTTAAATTCAAGTAATAAATGAGATATCTGTGTATTTTGTAGTAATTATCAATAAATTGAGTAATGTACCCAATTTAAGTACTTTGATGCGCAGAAGGTTAGGATTTGTACTTTAGGGTATGAATGAGTAAATGTGTTTGTGTTTTATCTTCTCTAATTGAATGATTGAATGAGTTATGTGGTGATTATGTAATTATTATCAATAAACTAAATAAGATATTGAAGAATTTAAGTGGTATGATATCCAATTTTATATGGTTTGTACATGATGGTATGACTGATAACTTAATTTATTTTCGGTGAATTTACTTTTTATGCAGATATGAGAAAAAAAGCTCTTACACAGAGCACAAGGGAGGCTAAGGCTAAATCTATGGTGAAAGATAAGGGGAAGAGAGTAATGAAAGATGAGGGAAAGACCAAGAGAAGCAAACAATCTTGTTCCCGTTGCTCTCCTGGATATTTCAAAGATGTACTGGGTGAGGTGGTACCAATTATGAGTGATAAGCAAAAAGAGAGGATTAAAAGCACTCCACTTGCTCCATGGCTCGAGATGCCTGAGATGTCTATCAGTAGTACCAGAGTTGATTTAGTTTTAAAGAGATTCCAATTATTGTCTTCTCGTTCTTTCTTTTTTGGTGACAATATTGTAGTTCCATTCACTTCGACTGAGTTTAGCATTGTCCTTGGTTTGGCCCATGTGGGGCAACCGGTTGATTTTGATGCTAGCATGGAGTTCAATTTTGTTCTTAGGCTATTTGGAGGAAAAGTTGACAACATAAATAGGACCATGATTCATGATAATTTGCGGTCATTAGCTGGATCTGAGAAGGAATCTGAAGTGGATGATTTTGTTAGGCTGTTTATTTGTCTTCTATTTAACTGTGTTATTTTTCCAGTTAGCAACTATTCCACTCCTCAATTTATTATGTCCTACATTGATAACTTGACGAGGTTTTTTGATTATTCATGGGGAGATGCAGCATATAGATTTTTGTGCCACCAAATTATCTTGCATACCGGTAATGGCAAAGGAAAGGCTGGTTGCAAAATGTATTTAGATGGTTGTACTATAGGTTTGATGGTGAGTTTTTAATATTTCAAGTGTAATTGTGATATGTTTAATATTATTATATTGCTCTCTCTCTATATGTATTCAGGCATGGCTATATGAAAGAATTCCTTCATTTGGAATTGCACGTTCTTTATGTTGTTTCCCCCGGTTGTTTCGCTGGGAAAGGAGTAAGATATCACTTAAAGATGATGTTGCTGAGAGTTTATTTTGTAGAATTGATTTTAGTACGGTAAGTTGCTATGTTTTTAGTATGTTTTTTTGTAGATATGATTGTAGAAGTGACATTTTATTTATAATTGTGAAAAGGTGTTAGATATAGTATCATTTCCTGAGGAGGAGATACTCTTAAGTGGCAAGCAGGTAACTTATTCTCTAAATATAGAAATAATAAAATTATTATGTTAAATAATGATGACAACACATTTTTTGACTACATTACTTATATTTTTCAGGTGCCACTTTGTTTGAGATATTCTGGAATTTCTAATACCCAGAGGTTGCTTAAACCAATTGTTGCTGTTAAGAGCACTGAGCTGGAGGCCAAAAAAGTTAGTGAGGAATTGATTTTAGAAGAGACTAAGATTGTTGAGGTTGAAGTGGGTGGTGAAAATGAACTTGCTGGGTTGGAGAAGTTGAATGTAGAATTGACAACTGCCAACATTGATGACAATGTTGATTTAGTGATAAAAGATGTTATTTCTGATTTGAATAAAGAGCAAGTTTCTGGCAGTGACATTGGTACTTCGAAAGCAGAGAACATCAGCCACTTTCAATCTTCCATTGTGGATACTGTGAGGTGTAGAGCTGATCATGTGTCGAAAAGAAAGGAGTCTATGTTTGTGACTCCTAGCTCAACACCAAAACGTAAGAGGAAGGGGAAAAAATAGGTAGATGAAGTATAAATCCGAGATTCATTATTTTGAAATTTACTTGTTTTTGCATGTTATTGTATATTGTTACTAACTACGTATAGATTTTAGCTTACATGACTAAGTATGTTTTTATATAGGTAAATTTGATAGTAGATGTTCAGGATTGACAAAGTCCTCCCAAGGCTACATTGGATGTATATAAAAAGAGAACTGATTTTTGTGGACATCAAGAAGCAACTGAAGAAGATAAAAAGTTGTTGACAGACTTTCTTAGTAGTGAACAATTGGAGTAGGTTTATTTTCAATAACTGAAATTTTGCTAAACACTTCTTATCAATTTTATAATGTTATTTTTTACTCCCCGCAGTGTTGTCATATGGCAAGATGAGTTCCTAAGCTTAACTGGAGCTACATTTTGTCCTTTTTTGTTTGGTGACCCTGTTGATAGTCAAATCATAAATGTGTATATGAATATTATGAAAAAACACAGTCCAAGTTATGGATTTGAGATTTACTGTATGGACACAAACGTACAGGTTTGTAGCAAATTGAGATAATTGATAGTTGATATTTGATTTTTAATTCTTATTAGATTAAGAAACATGACTATATCTTATTTTCAATGTGTAGAAAGAAGTCTTACAGCACTTGCAGAAATATGGCAAATATAGGCAGATACACAAAGTAGATTATAGTGCTTTCCTTACAAGGTTGACATCCACAACGAGGAGCAAACTACAGGAACTAAATGAAGATCTATTTACAAAATGTAGATATATCATTTTCCCAATTAATGATAGATGACATTGGTATTTATTGGTGTTTAATCCAGCTGAAGGGAAATTCAAATTGTGGAATTCAAACCCTGATTCATTTGCATTTGGGACTGCTAAAGTTTATGTGAGTTTAACAATATTCTACTCCAATATATCTTAACAGATCACAGTATTAAAGCATTTACTATTTTGCAGGCAAGGTTTTTGGCAGCATGCATTTTGCATCTTCATGCATTTGCAATAGGCAGCGAAGAAGTGGTGAAACAACTTTGTCGTCATCAAGGCGCTACCCTTGATTGTGGTGTATACATCTGCCTGTGGGTGGAGTGCCTATCTTATGACACTGATGACATCTGGAGTTTTCAAGATCATGTAAACATAGACGCTTATCGGGCCCGGGTTTGTTCAAATATATTATCAGATGAGAAAGGATTGTTAAAAAACGTAATGGACTAAGATGTAAAGCAATGTTGGTATTTGACTAATATGTAAACCATCTGAAGATAGACAACCTTATCTGCTTGTTATGCTCAAGCAGATGTATTGGAGTTTCAAATTTTGCCTTTTTGTGTAACCAAACTCAGATGTATTGTAGATGTTTTATGGTACTGTTATGTCAAGGAGATGATTTCTGGTACAGTTATGTTAAGGAGATGATTTCTGGTACAGTTATATGCTTCTTATGATTTCTGGTACAGTTATGTTTAAAATTTGCCTTCTTATGATAGATTGTGGTGTTTCAAATTTGCCCTCTGTTAGTAATGACAGATTCTAATGTTTCAAATTTGCCTTCTGTTTCAAATTTGCCTTCTGATAGTAATGACAGATTGTGGTGTTTCAAATTTCTGGTACAGATGTTGGTTTGTACATGATTGTAGCAATACCGGTTTTTATTATGGTGTAATGACAAACTTATGGCTTACTTATGTAAAGCAATGTATTTTCTTAGTAATGACAGATACATATTGGTTTTAATTCTGTGGCAATGTTGGTTTTTATTTTGTAAGCACAATTGAGAACTGCCTCTCTCTTTAGTGTGTCCACTGCCACTAATCAAATTTGACAATTTAATGTTGGTTTTTACTCTTGCAAAATAAATTTGAGTATGTGTCTGAGAAAATTGAGTATGCATGTCCACAAATTGAGTATTAAGGTAGGAGCCTCCATCATTAGTTGTCAACTGCTAAAACCTTCCAAGTATAATTGATTCAGAATCAAGTATATATTCTAGAGAATGATGTACTATTATAAAAATTCAGATACACAACTTGGGTATTAAGGTCTGAAATTTGAGTATGTGTCTGAGAAAATTGAGTATGCATGTCCACAAATTGAGTATTAAGGTAGGAGCCTCCATCATTAGTTGTCAACTGCTAAAACTTTCCAAGTATAATTGATTCAGAATCAAGTATATATTCTAGAGAATGAGGTACTATTATAAAAATTCAGATACACAACTTGGGTATTAAGGTCTGAAATTTGAGTATGTGTCTGAGAAAATTGAGTATGCATGTCCACAAATTGAGTATTAAGGTACGAGCCTCCATCATTAGTTGTCAACTGCTAAAACCTTCCAAGTATAATTGATTCAGAATCAAGTATATATTCTAGAGAATGAGGTACTATTATAAAAATTCAGATACACAACTTGGGTATTAAGGTATGAAATTTGAGTATATGTCTGAGAAAATTGAGTATGCATGTCCACAAATTGAGTATTAAGGTATGAGCCTCCATCATTAGTTGTCAACTGCTAAAACCTTCCAAGTATAATTGATTCAGAATCAAATATATATTCTAGAGAATAAGGTACTATTATAAAAATTCAGATACACAACTTGGGTATTAAAGTCTGAAATTTGAGTATGTGTCTGAGAAAATTGAGTATGCATGTCTACAAATTGAGTATTAAGGTACGAGCCTCCATCATTAGTTGTCAACTGCTAAAACCTTCCAAGTAATTAATTTAGAATCAAGTATATATTCTAGAGAATGAGGTACTATTATAAAAATTAGATACACAACTTGGGTATTAAGGTCTGAAATTTGAGTATGTGTTTGAGGAAATTGAGTATGCATGTCCACAAATTCAGATACACCACTGCTCCAATATGTGCCTCCCAAGATCGATTAGGGCACATCTTCGAGACTATTAGGTATGAAAAATACACAATAGACCTCTATGGTTATCATGACCATAGAAAACCAGCATGAGAGTGAATACCTTAGAAGTAGAAGAGAAAAAATGCATGTATATGTCTTTCATATTACCTAATGTCGTGTACACCTATAATCAAAATCATGAAAAGGGGATGGTGAAGGTGAGTTTTCTTATTTATCGACATATTTTCTTGTTTCCATGATAATATGATATGGATTAAGGTTAAATGGTTCCCATGGTTGATTAGGGTCCATCAACCAGATTATTAGGTACGAAACATCCAAATTCAAGTACGTGCCTGAGCAGATTGAGTATCCTTCCCCAGAAATTGAGTATTCAGGTACGAGACTCCCTCTTTAGTTCGCAATGGCTCAGGAAATCAAGTACAATTCGCTCAGAATCAGGTGTATATTCAAGAGAATGAGGTACTATTCTCAAAAAAATCAGGTACACATTCCCTTGTTTCTTGATAATATAATAAGGATCAAGGTCAATGACACCACTGCTCCAATATGTGCCTCCCATGATCGATTAGGGCACATCTTCGAGACTATTAGGTATGAAAAATTCACAATAGACCTCTATGGTTATCATGACCATAGACAACCCAGCATGAAAGTGAATACCTTAGAAGTAGAAGAGAAAAAATGCATGTATATGTCTTTCATATTACCTAATGTCGTGTACACCTACAATCAAAATCATGAAAAGGGGATGGTGAAGGTGAGTTTTCTTATTTATCGACATATTTTCTTGTTTCCATGATAATATGATATGGATTAAGGTTAAATGGTTCCCATGGTTGATTAGGGTTCATCAGCCAGATTATTAGGTACGAAACATCCAAATTCAAGTTACGTGCCTGAGCAGATTGAGTATCCTTCCCCAGAAATTGAGTATTCAGGTACAAGACTCCCTCTTTAGTTCGCAATGGCTCAGGAAATCAAGTACAATTCGCTCAGAATCAGGTATATATTCAAGAGAATGAGGTACTATTCTCAAAAAAATCAGGTACACATTCCCTTGTTTCTTGATAATATAATAAGGATCAAGGTTAATGACACCACTGCTCCAATATGTGCCTCCCATGATCGATTAGGGTACATCTTCGAGACTATTAGGTATGAAAAATACACAATAGACCTCTATGGTTATCATGACCATAGACAACCCAGCATGAGAGTGAATACCTTAGAAGTAGAAGAGAAAAAATGCATGTATATGTCTTTCACATTACCTAATGTCGTGTACACCTACAATCAAAATCATGAAAAGGGAATGGTGAAGGTGAGTTTTCTTATTTATCGACATATTTTCTTGTTTCCATGATAATATGATATGGATTAAGGTTAAATGGTTCCCATGATTGATTAGGGTCCATCAGCCAGATTATTAGGTACGAAACATCCAAATTCAAGTACGTGCCTGAGCAGATTGAGTATCCTTCCCCAGAAATTGAGTATTCAGGTATGAGACTCCCTCTTTAGTTCTCAATGGCTCAGGAAATCAAGAACAATTCGCTCAGAATCAGGTATATATTTAAGAGAATGAGGTACTATTCTAAAAAAAATCAGGTACACATTCCCTTGTTTCTTGATAATATAATAAGGATCAGGTACACATTCCCTTAGATTATCAGGTACGAAATATCCAAAATCAAGTATGTGTCTGAACAAATTAGTACACTTGACCAGAATTTGAGTATTCAGGTTCGAGACTCCCTCTTTAGTTCTCAATGGCTCAAAAATTCAAGTACAATTGTCTCAGAATCAGGTATATATTTTAGATAATTATGTACTAAATATCCAAATTCAAGTATGTGTCTGAGAAAAATTGAGTATACTTGGCTCAGACTTAAGTATACTCAATTGGGACGCAAGTTATATTGATTAGGGTACATATCCAATTGACTCAGTTTCTACTATATATTTCCACGAATGAGCTATTTGAACTTACAGGTACATTGAGATGAAAGTTATGTATTAATTAGTATGAGCATGATACAAAGTCAGAAACTATAAGCACACTTTAGGGACATTTGGCCACTTGTTATTAGGGATATTTTGGCACTAACACATGATACAAAGTCAGAAACTATAAATACAACCATAAGTTTCCACTCCACAACATCAACTTCAGACAAACCAATTCTTGTACAAAACAGAACCATCAAACATAACATATACCTTATTTATCCAAATTTGTACTCAAGTTTCTGGCAGATTTTGTCTATGAAACTCACAAATTCAACCAAAGAAAAATAAAGATATTGCAAAGTTATCTAACCAAGTTCATAAACATAATCATAACTGACACATGGTACAAAGTCACATAAACTATAACCATAAGTTTTCACTCCACAACTATAGTATATACTATAACAACTACACTCAACTTCAGACAGAACAATTCTTGTACAAAACAAAACAATCACAAATTTTTACTCAAGTTTCTGGCAGAATTAGTCCATCAAACTCACAATTTCAACCAAACTACATACAACATATTGCAAAGTACCTAACAAAGTTCATAAACATACTAATAACTGACACATGATACAAAGTCACAAATACCATACATACAGCCATCAATTTCGACCACACAACCACAGTGCACAATAATAACTGACACATGATACAAAGTTTATAAACATATTGCACCATTTTTTCCTGCCCCTAAAAACACCAATGCAGCCACCATTCAACCAGAACCAATACGTAAATCACCAATGCTTCCACTGATACATGTCTGCTTTCTCGAACGCAACACCCTGCTTGATTCCCCTTCTAGCAATCTCTTTTTCCTGCAGAAGTGTATATCAAAAAGTATCAGACTACCCATACAAATTATAGAGTATGATTGCAAAAATAAAACCAAGTGTTTACAAAGAAATCAAACATACATAATTTTGAGCATAACAGCTAGTTTATAGCTTCTTTGCAGCTTCGCCTGTTGTGGCCTTTCTTATGGCAACGACTACACTTTGACGCACGTGTTTCAACTTGTGATGGTATTCTCTTAGTCCTCCTACGACCTGGCTGACTGCGAACATCTGGAGCATTGATTACATTTCCTTCATCAAGATTTGACTCATTATTGTCAACAGTTGGGATTGGATTAATAATTCCTTTGTATGCTTGGCGATACATTCCAATCTTGAAATACTGATCACAGAATTCATACAACGACAACAACTTTGACTCAATAGCAGCACAAGCATGCTTGCATGGAAGCTTAATGATCTGCCAATCTCTGCACGAACAACTCTTATCAATTAAATCAACAACAAAGGATTTTTCCCCATCAACTACCTCAAACCTCCAATTACATGACCGATGCACTCTCAACTTTCGGGATTCAAGATAAACACTAGCAATAACCTTCTCCTTTTTGGGACTTAATTCCTTAACCATCGCCATTGTTGATTCACGTCGCCGATGCATTATGTCCATGATTTGTATGCGTATGTGATCCACCATAGCCACAATAGGGAGATAACGAGCTGGTTTAACCCAATTATTCCAACACTCGGCCATGTTATTATTCATAACACCCCATCTATCACCAAGAAATAAAGCATTTGCCCAACTTTGTGGCTGGGAATGTACAATAAATCCTATGGCAAGCGGCATGGAGTCTATGATATTTTTTATATGCTGTTCATGCTCCTGCAAAGATGGAGTATATGCAGCTTTCTTGAATATCGAAGACCAGTGTTTTTTGTTATGTTTTGGATAACTTCGCATTACCTATATTGACAAAAAAAACCTTTTTTTATTCAAAACATGTATTAAAATTAAATTCAAATTCAAATTCAAATTCAAAACAAAAGTAGGGTTTTAATTACCTACTACACAAAATTATCCACTAAATGCCTCAAACAATACGCATGGTGACTACCCACAAATAGTTGCTCAACTGCCTTCATAATCCCAGGGTGTCTATCGGAGAAAAATGTGAACTTATTGAATGGAATACTTTGATATGAAAGTAGCATACTTCTCAAAAGATAACAAAATCATTCCCAATTATCATCATTCTCTGCATACACTACCGAATAAGCAATTGTGAAAAGATTATCATTGGCATCCTTCGACACAGCAACTAGGATACTACCTTTATACTTATTCTTTATATGAGTCCCATCCAAAAAAATCAACGGCCTACACCAGTAACAAAACCAACCGCACATACATGAAAACTATTGGTGCAGGAAGCACCATATCGAACCTTGTTTTGATATTGGCAAAGGATTCAAAGTTAAGTGTTATTTGTGATCTAATAAAGTTACTCAAGTGTGCAGAGACAAAGTCCTAGCGAAGGGCTGCTAGGCACCTGGCGAAGGAATGCCAGGATACAAAGCCCTAGCGAAGGACTGCTAGGCACCTGGCGAAGGAATGCCAGGATACAAAGCCCTAGCGAAGGACTGTTAGGCACCAGGCGAAGGACAGCTTGGTACTGAAGACCTGGCGAATGACTGCTAGACACCGGGCGAAGGACAGCTTGGTACTGAAGACCTGGCGAAGGACTGCTAGGCACCGGACGAAGGACAACTTGGTATCCAAGACCTGGCAAAGGACCGCCAGGCAAAAGTCCAACCAGAGGAGCGGTTGGCATCAGGTACATTCTCCCGAGAGGAGTAGGTGAGGACGCGTTCCCCGTCGAGGGAACAGTAGGCGTCGGTTCGACCTAGGGCTCCATTTTGGGAGACCCAAAGTCAGAACCAAGACAACTAAGGCTGTATAAAACTAACAACTTACTGCTTTATGTTGTTTTCGGACTAACCCTGGATGCAGGACCAAAGGAACGAGTGTCTGCAGCTCAGAGAGCCTCAAAGGAGTGAGGCAGCAGCTGAGTAGGGCGCCCTGAGTGTACAGGGCGCCCCAAGGTGAACATGAAACAAATGAAGCAAAAAGGAGCTTCGGCTGAATACTGGCCGGGGCGCCCCCAGCAGCCAGGGCGCCCCCAGCAGTCAGGGCGCCCTCAACGCCCAGGGTGCCCCCAGCCACCAGGGCGCCCCGCGCTTGAAGCCAACGAAGAGGATAACATTATCCAGCCGAGACTTCCGCAGAACAGGTCAGCCAGGGCGCCCTCGGCTTCCTGGGCGCCCCCGTCAAGGCATTATCCCGACTTTGAAGGGATAACTCGCCGACCGCGAGAAGGAGGGATCACAGGCCACGTGGAGGGCGCCCTCAGAACCCTATAAAAGGCCCTCGACCCCTCAAGCCTGAACACAACGAATTCATTCAACGCTTCTACGCTCGTCTGCTCTCGCGCTTTGCTCCGGAAACCTCCCGACTCGAGACTCAAGCGCCGACGACGTCCCGCTGCTCCGAAAAAGACAACCTACATCGGACGTCGGTAAAAGAAGAGTTTTTCGTTTTAAAAGTTTACTTTGCTATAATTGTAATTCAATACTGTAAACTAATTTGCGAACTTATAGAATTGCCCGCAGAAAACGGTCAACGACCGTGGGCCTTGGAGTAGGAGTCGACCTAGGCTCCGAACCAAGTAAAAATATCTATGTTTGCGTGTTTTTGTTTTTAATCTTCAGCTACGCATTTTCTTTTCAAATCCGAACGCTTTCCGATATTCACCCCCCCTTTATCGGTTCTCTCGATCCAACAAGTGGTATCAGAGCGGGGAAGCTCAAATTTGGTGCAACCACCAATTTGAGAGTTTTTCGGATTTCGAAATTATTTTATATTTTTTTAATCTTTCTCGTTAATCGAGTTTGGTGCAACACCACTCGATCTTTTTCGCTTTTTATTTTCAAATAAATAATATCTCGTTATTTTATTTTCGCTTTTTGGATTTCGCCTTTTTCAATTTTGAATTTTCATTTTTTCACCATTCATTGACATTAATAAAACGATTAATTTTTGAAAATTTGTCATAAATTTTTTTTATTATTATTTTAATATTTTTCTCGAAATACGTGTTACTTTAATTCGAGCAAAATTTTCAACTTTGAATGCTTATTTCTTTTCAAAATTGACGAAAGTAACATTTTCAAAAAATTTGTCTCAAACTTTTTATTATTATTTTTTTATTATTCTGCTTCGAAATTCGTGCAATATTTTTTTGGACTATTTCTTCTCTCTCCCGCACTACTAATCCAAAACCAAGTCTTGGTACATTTCTATTGTTTCTCTTGTGTATGAGGTTTAAACTAAATGGCCAACCAAGAATGGAATAGTGTCCGTCCACCGCTCTTCTCTGGTGAAAATTTCAACTCCTGGAGAAGTCTAATGGAATCTCACCTGAAGGCCAATCTGAATTTATGGTTGATAATCCAAACGGGGTTCACATTCCCCACAGAAGAAGGAACATCGATCACTTGGGACAAACTGGATGAACCAACTCTGAGGAAGATCGAGACAGATGCAAGGGCTACAACAATCTTACAATGCGGCCTGACCAAAGAAGAACTGAAGCGGGTCGGATCCTTCAACTGTGCCAAGGAGATGTGGGAAAAGCTAATCAATCTACACGAAGAGAGCCCCAATATTGAGATCCAAGAAGATTTTGCATTTTCGGCCCAAGCACAAACAGCCGAGTCAGAGTCTGAACACGAATCCAAACCAGAGTCAGAAGACGAATTGACTGAGACAAAAATGGTAACCAATTTCGAATCTTTTTTTGAATTACAATTAAGTAATCAAACAAATGCTGTAATGGTCGAGGAAGGTGTAATTTCTATTGTAGGAAAAGCTCCAAGAGAACCATCAAAGAAGAAGCCTCAACCTGTACCCGAGTCCGACTCAGACTCGGAATCAGAAGACAATGGAGGAGATCGACCCAAACTGGTCCGGTTGACTCACGACCACTACAAATTACTGAAGAAACAATCAAGCAAAAGAAAGATGACTAAAATCAAGGGGGAGACCTCCATAAAGAAATTTAGAGGTAAATTTACAGTATTTCAAAATCCATTATTTACCATGAATAATATGATTGAATCTTATAAATTAGTTAAGGTTAATACGTTAGAAAATCTAATTCACAACTATACTGATTTTAAAAAATCAAAGTTTTATTTCGATTATGATGTAACTTAGATCATTTTTTTGTTTGCTTTAATTATATATTGCTTTTTATTTTTTTTTGCTTAGAATTAGGACTGGTTAGATTAAGGACTAAAATGGTTTAACTGAAATTTGAACAACATAGTATTGGGTGGAGGTGAGATGATAGTACGTTAGGGAAACCTTTATGGTGGAACTAGCCGAAGCTACCGATCTAAGACCCAAACTAGTTAGACCAGAATTTTTCAAAAAGGAATTTTGAAAATGAAATTTCACTAAAAGGCTTTGTCAAGGAAAGGGTTGATGATCCAATAAGGCTACGGCCAAAGAAGGCCTAGTGCCTCGCCAAGACCTGGAAGCCAATTTTTAAAATTCAAATTCAATTTACTTCTTGTCAAATTCAAATCTAACACAAATTTCAATTGATCGTAGATTCAAACACTCTTTTTCAAAATAAATTCAAAACCAATTGCTTTTCAAAATTAATTTAACTTTTTCAAAATTAATCATGATTTTTCAAAATAACTTCTTATTTCTACTAAAATTTATCTCATAAAACTCATAAGGTTAACATGCTTGATCACGTAGAACTGGGTGAGACATCTAGGACCTAAAAGCATAATTCACTATCCTTTTAAATAAAAAGGTGTGCAAAAGTTATTCAAAATTATCTCTATTTTGTAAATTAATTTAGTTTACTGTACCCTATTTTTTTCAAAATAGTGAATTTTATGTTAAATATCACAATAGACACATTTTAGATAGAATCTAAGGCCTGTTTGATTTAGCTATTAATCGGTCAAACTTAGTAAACTGAGTTAACCTTGGTCAACATAGTCAAACCCTAGTCAACCTGGTCAACACTGAAGTCCCTTAAGGAACTTAGATAAAAGACAGACTGTGTCGGATACAGGGGGAGTTCTTCTTAATCTTTTTCGAAAAATTCAAAATTTTCAAAAAAAACCTTATGCTCTAAAACCTATTATCATCTCAAAATAAGGGTTTCAAAAATTGATTCAAAAACCTTCGTATACTACTATCTGTTTGAAAATTATCATCATTTCAAAATGTTTTTCGAAAACTATGCTAACATTTCAAGTTATGTTTTCAAATTTATCTCCTTGAAAGTTATCATACTCAGAAGGTTGTTCAAAATTGTTTCTTTTGATTTTAATAAACCCTAAAGACACAGAGGAAGGTCCACTTCATGATCTACAAGGACTCCTAGGATGTGTTAAATTTAGGGGGAATTTGAGTCAAAAGAAGAATTTCTGAAATGTTATTGTTAATTATTTGTTTTGAAGTTATTAGATAATTCTTATAATTTAAATCAAACCCTAAAACTCAGAGGAAGATCGCTTGTAGTCAACAAGCTTCCTAGGACTGGGTCAAGCTTAGGGGGAGATTAAATTAAAAGAATTATTAAACATTTTTTTAAAATTATATGTTTTCATGCACTGCAAGTTTAAAATCCTTTTGAAAACTTAAATAATTTTTGTTCCAAAATACTATTATTTTATTTTTCAAAATTCTTGTGACTTATGAAGTTATTTTTATAATATTTACTTGGGTTGGAGAAATTTCCAGGACACTTAGGAAAATGTCCTTGTAGTCAACAAAGTTTTCCAGGATTGTGTCAGACTGGAAAAGAAACCTAGTCAAGTAAAATATTATGTTTTCAAAATGCATAATACTTTTCAAAGATTATTTATATTTTTCAAAAACAGTACTTAGACTTTCCAAAAATGCTCAATCTGTTTTTTTTTCAAAAGTACTTGCATATTTTTCAAAAATGCATATTTTTTTTAAAAAAATATACTTATATTTTCAAAAAATGCATAATAGCTTTCAAAGTGACTTATATTTTTTTAAAGATACAGAGTACTTGCATCTCTCAAAAAGCTCAATATCTTTTAAAGTACTTGCAGTTTTTAAAATATTCAAAATAAGTAAGCTTATTGATTAAATATTTTTTGTCATGCATGGACTCAATGAAAATATACACTTGACTCCAATTCTATTTTTTTTTTGCATGATTCTTCATTCTTTCAAAATGCTGTTAATTAAAAATTATCATTTTTAACATTATTCTCTCACTCAAATATTTATGTTTTCAAAACCCATGAGCTATGATACACAAATTTTAAATGTTTTTCAAAATATATTTTTCAAGAGTTCTTTATTGATATATGACCAAGGGGGAGAGTAGAAAAAGTTCTTCCTTAATCTTTTTCCCTTTTTAAAGAAACTTTATTGAAAACTTCGAGTTGCTCTTAATTAAGAATTTCTTTTGTGATACTCAGAAGTTTTTCAAAATACCTTTTTCAAAACTGAACTTAGAAATGGTCTAAAACATAAGGAGAAAAATTTCACATTATAGGGGAGAGAAAGGAAACTTTGTTTAATTTTTCTAAGTGCTTCAAAAATTTCTAAGCATTTCTAAACAAATTTTTTAAGTGCATGTTTTTTTTAAGTAAAATTCTTCTTAGTAAACAAAATTTATTTGAGCAAAAACTGGTTGAAAATTTTGGCAAATGTTTCTAAGTAGAGTTTTTTTGGTGAAAAACTTGTCTAGAAGTTTTACAAATTTTGTTTTTCAAAATACACAAAGTATTCATCTAAGTGTGCAAATTATTTTTTTTCCAATTCTCAAAGTTAAACTCTTTTTGGAAATTTGACTTCAAAATTTTGCCTAAGTTTTGCAAAGCCTTGTAAGTAAAAGTTGTTTAACAAAATGTAGGTTTGCAAAATTTTTTAATTTTTACCTTGTTCACCCATGTTTGTTTTTAATATATGTCAAAGGGGGAGGAAAGGTCAAAGTTAAGTATTTTATAACACAAGTATTCAGGGTTTAAAGGATTTTTTTTCAAAATCTTACCTTAGGTTATTAACGGTTATAAAGCTAACGTTGATTTGTGTAAAATTGCTATACTTCATTTTTACCTTATGTTCTTAACTGTTATAAAGTTTTTACTTAACTTTGAATTGTGTTGCCATAAATCAAAAAGGGGGAGATTGTTGGTGCAGGAAGCACCATATCGAACCTTGTTTTGATATTGGCAAAGGATTCAAAGTTAAGTGTTATTTGTGATCTAATAAAGTTACTCAAGTGTGCAGAGACAAAGTCCTAGCGAAGGGCTGCTAGGCACCTGGCGAAGGAATGCCAGGATACAAAGCTCTAGCGAAGGACTGCTAGGCACCTGGCGAAGGAATGCCAGGATACAAAGACCTAGCGAAGGACTGCTAGGCACCAGGCGAAGGACTGCTAGGCACTGGGTGAAGGACAGCTTGGTACTGAAGACCTGGCGAAGGACTGCTAGGCACCGGGCGAAAGACAACTTGGTATCCAAGACCTGGCAAAGGATCGCCAGGCAAAAGTCCAACCAGAGGAGCAGTTGGCATCAGGTACATTCTCCCGAGAGGAGTAGGTGAGGACGCGTTCCCCGTCGAGGGAACAGTAGGCGTCGGTTCGACCTAGGGCTCCATTTTGGGAGACCCAAAGTCAGAACCAAGACAGCTAAGGCTGTATAAAACTAACAACTTACTGCTTTATGTTGTTTTCGGACTAATCCTGGATGCAGGACCAAAGGAACGAGTGTCTGCAGCTCAGAGAGCCTCAAAGGAGTGAGGCAACAGCTGAGTAGGGCACCCCCAAGGTGAACATGAAACAAATGAAGCAAAAAGGAGCTTCGGCTGAATACTGGCCGGGGCGCCCCGAGCAGCCAGGGCGCCCCCAGCAGTCAGGGCGCCCCCAGCCACCAGGGCGCCCCGCGCTTGAAGCCAGCGAAGAGGATAACATTATCCAGCCGAGACTTCTGCAGAACAGGTCAGCCAAGGCGCCCTCGGCTTCCCGGGCGCCCCCGTCAAGGCTGACTGCGAGAAGGAGGGATCACAGGCCACATGGAGGGCGCCCCCGTGCTCCTAGGCGCACTCAGAACCCTATAAAAGGCCCTCGACCCCTCAAGCCTGAACACAACGAATTCATTCAACGCTTCTACGCTCGTCTGCTCTCGCGCTCTGCTCCGGAAACCTCCCGACTCGAGACTCAAGCGCCGACGACGTCCCGCTGCTCCGAAAAAGACAACCTACATCGGACGTCGGTAAAAGAAGAGTTTTTCATTTTAAAAGTTTACTTTGCTATAATTGTAATTCAATACTGTAAACTAATTTGCGAACTTATAGAATTGCCCGCAGAAAACGGTCAACTACCGTGGGCCTTGGAGTAGGAGTCGACCTAGGCTCCGAACCATGTAAAAATATCTGTGTTTGCGTGTTTTTGTTTTTAATGAAAGCTATTGAATTTAAATAAGATTAGTAGTGTCAAATAAACCATATCATATGCACTTATGCTAGAAGTAACATAACATATTATAAAAACAAAAATATGAAATGCTTACCTCTCCAAATTTAGGTTGCCAATGTATGCATTTCTAGTCTCTACCCTCAAATCGATCATACTGAGCTTCAAATATATATGAAGATGTATCATATTCAGGACATCATCATCGTCATTCAAAGTCACGTACATCTTATGCTGTGGCACTATGTATTGCAGAATCATAGATTTAGGAGTAATCTCCGCACATTTTTTGCCAAGACTCACAAATATATCCAGCAAACTACAACCACTGAAAATTGAAATCACAAACAACTCATTCTTGCACTTACAACTACCCAAAAATGCAAGGTTGCAAGGCCCAATACCAGATTCCATTTTTCGACCTAATCCACAAAAATATAACATTTTAATCAAATATAAACTGAAGATCAATATTCATATAAACTGAAGATTAATGTAACACAAAATTTTTTTCCATCAACCAAATATTGGCCATCAACTCGAAAATCAACCAAAAACACACGAAAATCCCACAATCAACCAACAACTAAACGCAAATCTCATTAAATACACATAATCATAAAAACAAAATGCAAATGTCATGGAATCATTCAATTAAAAAAGATCAAACTCAAACTCACTGATAAAGGTGTGATCGCCTCTTTAAGTTAGGGCTACAATGCGAGGCATTACCAGTTTGGGTTGCGGGCGGAAAAATGAGCTGAAAAATTGTGATTCCCTCTTCGAGTTACGGCAAGAAGGCGTGACGCTACCAGTTGGGGCTTCGACCGGAAAAATGAGCTGCAAAGGTGTGATCGCCTCTTCGATTTTGGCTTCCAATGCATCAACGTCGGCTTTGTTCGTCAGATTTTAGAGAAGGAACACGAAGGTGAGTTAGGGCAGGCAATGCAGTTGGTGGTTCGGGCGGAAACTTTGAGCTATGTACATATAAGTTTTAATTAAATTCATGGGCAATTAGGTAAATACACATTTTCAAGGGAGTTGCAGTTGGGTATCAGGTTTTGGCAGGGAGTTGAAACTCATTTTCTCTGACCAGGGGACTGAATGCAGATGTTGACCTGCTATGAGGGATTTTAAGCCAATTTCCCGTTGTTTTATCACGAAATATTTCATATTAGTTGAGAATTGACCCAAACAATACTCTTTTATCACCGTTACATGAAAATATATATTTTATTATCTTTAGTTCAGCTAACACAATAAAGGGTGCATTTGATTGGGGGTTATCCTTGATAATATTGGTTATTCATCCAAGGTTATCAACAAAAATCTTTTTTGGTTTAGATAATCAGCGATTCTAAATTAATGATCGATGTCCGACACGTCAGCAAAAGGGGCATGCAACCAAGAATTGGAAAACCTTAGGAAAAGGTTTTTCTTGATTCCAGGGTTATGAAACTTATCTTTCCAAAATTATCCTCTAATATTAACATTTAAGACGAAAATAATTATTACAATTTATTAACTTCCGAAATCATTATTCACGACTGACAACGACGACCAACGACCACCACCGGCGACGACCGCCAGCGACCGGCGACGACGACCGGTGGCCGGCGACCACCGCCGGCGGCCGGTGACAACCGCCGGCGACCGGCGACCACCGCCGGCGACCGGCGACCTCCGCCGACGGCCGGCGACCACCGCCGACGGCGGGCGACAACCTGCGACAACGACCGCCGGCGGCCGGCGACGACCGTCGGCGGCCGGCGACGACCGTCGGCGGCCGGCGACGACCGCCGGCGGCCGGCGACGAACGCCGGCGGCCGGCGACGACCGCCGGCGGCCGGCGACGACCGCCGGCGGCCGGCGACGACCGCCGGCGGCCGGCGACGACCGCCGGCGGCCGGCGACGACCGCCGGCGGCCGGCGACGACCGCCGACGTCCGGCGACGACCGCCGACGGTGGGCGACCACAGCCGGCGGCCGGCTACTATCGCCAGCGACCACCGCGGGCGACCACCGTCGGCGACGATCGCCGGCGACCACCGTCGGCGACGATCGCCGACGACCACAACTGGCGAACCCCGCTGGTTGCTGGTGCTCGCCACAAAGCCTGCGGCCGGCGACCATCGCCGGCGGCCGGAGACTATCGCCGGCGACCACAACCGGCGACCCCGCCGGCAGCTGGCACCCGCCACAAAGCCTGCGGGCGGCGACCATCGCCGGCGCTCGGAGACTGTCGCCAGCGACCATCGCCGGCGCCCGGAGATTATCGCCGGCGACCACCGTCTGCGAATATCGCCGGCGACCACCGTCTGCAAATATCGCCGGCGACCACCGTCTGCGACGATCGCTGTCGACCACCGTCTTCGACGATCGCCGACTACCACCGTCTGCGACGATCGCCGGACGTCGGTCGCCTACCGCCGACGGCCGGTGACGACCGCCGGCGGCCGACGACGACCGCCGGCGACCGACGACGACCGCCGACGGCCGACGACGACCGCCGGCGGCCGACGACGACCGCCGGCGGCCGACGACGACCGTCGGCGGCTGGCGACGACCGCCGGCGGCCGGCGACGCCCGCCACTCCTCCGACGGCCGGCAACTATCGCCAGCGACCATCGCCGGCGACCACCGTCGACGACGATCGCCGGCGACCACCGTCGACGACGATCGCCGGCGACCACCCTCGACGACGATCGCCGGCGACCACCGTCGACGACGATCGCCGGCGACCACCGTCGGCGACGATCGCCGGCGACCACCGTCGGCGACGATCGCCGATGACCACAACCGGCGAACCCCGCCGGCAGCTGGTGCCCGCCACAAAGCCTGCGACGGCGACCATCGCCGCCGGCCACCACCGCCGGCGACGATCGCCGGTGGCCACCACCGCCGGTGACGATCGCCTGCGGTCTACGACGATCGCCTGCGGTCGACGACGATCGCCTGCGGTCGACGACGATCGCCTGCGGTCGACGACGATCGCCTGCGGTCGACGACGATCGCCGACGACGATCGCCGGTGAAGATCGCCTGCGGTCGACGACGATCACCGGCGACGGCCGACGACGATCGCCGGCGACGGCCGACGACGATCGCCGGCGACGGCCGACGACGATCGCCGGCGACGGCCGACGACGATCGCCGGGGACGGTCGTCGACGACGATCGCCGATGACAGTCGCCGACGACGATCGCCGGGTACGGTCGTCGACGATCGACGCAGGGCGGCGACGATAGCGGGCGACGACGATCACCGGCGGCCGGCGACGATCACCGGCGGCCGGCGACGATCGCCGGCGGCCGACGACAACACTGAATGCAGGCCGGCGATCTACGCCGATCGTCGGCTGTCGGCGCCGACAGTCTGCCGCTGGTGTTGGACACCGACTGCCTATGCGGACACCGACGATCGACGTCGACGCCCTTAAGTCTAAAAAAATAAAATTATCTAAACAAATTCTAAAGGGTAATACGGTAAAATATTATATTAGGTCATAGACTATTACCTTCAAACAAACAAGATTTTATTTGATTACCTAAATTGAACCAAACAAATTCAGGTTATGTTTCATTACTCATAACCTTGGTTATGTGATTACCAAATAATCAAATAACCAAGGTTATATATATGATAACTTGAACCAAACGCACCCTTAGCGTATTCTTTATTAAAAAATATCAATTCTATCAAGACTGATCTTATCGGGGTCGGCTCAAGGCATAGGTCATTAAGATCTATGCCTAGGGTCTCTAATTTATTGAAGCCCATTAATTTTAAAAAATATTAAATATTATTATTTTATAAAATTTACAATTAATGTTAATTAAATTATTAACTTCATTATCATTTACTTATTAATTTACTTCCTTATTAATTACATTCTCTTCCCATTTAATTACACTCTCTTAATAATTAAATACATTTAATTGTATTTCTTTCCATATTTTAAATGAAATTTTATTACTTTTATATTTTATTTTTTTAAATTTTTTCAACTTAATGAAACCTAATCGTTTAGATCTCATTTTACTCTATCATTTTCCTTATCTTCTCTCTCAGACCTTCTGGTGATATTCTCCAACAAAGATAAGACGTTTTTTTCTTCGTCAGTAATATTTTTTCTTCGCTCTTTTCTTATTTTCCTATAAAAAATAAGAACTTGAATATGAAATCTTATTTATACTCTACAATGTCTCAAGATAGATTTAATAATTTAGTAATTTTATTAATTGAAAAAAAATTATTATTAAAACTTGAATATAAAATTTTAATTAATATTTTTTCATCCCAAAAAGTTAAAAAACTAAATTTTATATAAAAATCTATTTTTAAAAATTAATATTTTATTTTTAAAAAATAATATTTTATTTAAAAAAAAATAAAATCCGCTATTGTCCATCCCAAGGCCGAATGAAAAAGAATGAACATTTTTTTAAAATATTGAAAAATTTTAATAACTTAATTTTTTTTTCCGCCTAAGCCTCAATTAACCAGAGACGTCTCTAAATCTCACGATTGTATTTAATTACTTTTCAACACTCCTCATCCTAAACATGCAATCACGTAAGTGCCCTCGAGATTATGGTGCAGCGGTAGGATAACTAGTCGTTAACTTAGACATCCGTGGTTTGATCCCCTACTACAATGCATTTTGCAGGATTTTTTCTTCTAAATGAGGTGCAAACCTTGAAATACTGAACTTCTAGACTACTCACCATGAGTGCTTCTCGATTGGGTGTACCGCACAGTTGAAATTGGATGACAGACCTGTAGAAATCAAAAGAAAAGGAAATTAGTACTTGCTTTATTATAAATCTCAATAATAGAAAAATTATACAATAAAATATTTATATAATTATCTTACATATTAAGAATAATAAAAAGACTAATCTATCCTTAATAGCTAATAAATAAAAAACCTAATAATAATAATAATAATAATAATAATAATAGTATAATCTAACAAGACTTATATTGGATTGGGCATAAGTCCTTGGAGATTTCATCGATCTTGTTACCGTCATAGACTATTCCAAGGATTAGAAATAAATTGGACTGATCTTAAATTGGTCGGGTTCACCATAGAAGAGATCCGAGTTCACTTTATGTGAGCATGTTACCATTTTGTCTTTTTCTATATTTCATCAATTTTTTAATTTTCATTGAATGATTTTTTATTATTTATGAAATTATTAAATTAATGTACCAAATGTCTAATACGTAGACATTAAAAATTTGAAGGTCATGACGGAAGACCTAGTTATTGATGTAATGTTAGAGAGTGTGTTACCGACAGTGATATAGTAGTAGTCAGTCCACGAGCACAACATGAGATCGTGCTTGAGTGTCTCGCACAAAACTTCAATCCACAGTTGATCACCTCTGGCACATCGATCTGATTGTGACAGTCATGACCAAGAGCGGTCATGTCGATGACTATACCTCTGGGAGTGAGGGTCTGGCAACAGAAGGAGTGGTCGTGATGGAGGTTTACATGTGAGATAGTAGGAGCGGGGTTGTGCTAAAGAGAATAAGAAGAAAAAAAAATAGAATAGGTTTTCTAAAAAAACTCAAATTATTTTATATCAATTTAATCTAAGTTTTGTCATAACTTAGTCAAATCAAATCCAAATTAATTTTGATTTAGACCAACATACTCTTTATCTTTACACCTACATAATGAATTTTGTTTGATCCCTTTTAATTCAGCACTTTCACATCGTGTCCAATTCGTACCTAACAAAATTTATATAATTGTATAAAATTTATCCTCAATTTCCATGTCTAAATTTAGCCTCAACTTTTATTTATAAAGTTGCACATATGGGTTGGGCTATAGCCCAGGATAGCTCATACGTGCATTTGTTTTTGGTTATGCTCTCCCACTTAAGAGGTTAGTATGTATCATAATTTACATATTTATATCTTATCGCCGTTGGGGGGGGGGGGGGGGGGGGGGGGGGGCAATACAGAGCTGTTTGGGTGAGTGAAATCACCTTTTGTCGGATTGGAACCCTAAAGTTGCCAAATATTCAAGGATTTTTCTGTTATGACCCATGCAAGCTAGAGGGTCAATGAATAGTTTCAATCGTTTCATCTCGATCTTGTGCTCGTTGTTTAAATGTGCAGCGGAAATCTTGATTTAAACTTAACTTCATATGTACAACTTCAAGATTTTACTTGATATCCGTCTCCTTAAGACAACTCATCCAAGATTTACTCCTAGTAATCTCCTCCACCATAAGTCTTTAACAATCTCCTTCTCAAACACTTTTTGGAAGCGGTGAAGCCTTTTACAAGCTTTGATTACAAAAATACAACAAGAAACAAGAATGTTTTACAATTAAAACCTTACTTTGCTTGATCTTTTGTTGCTTAGAATTATCTTTTGTTGGTCCGAAAATACAATAACACTTTGCTCCAAAACCCTCAAGAATCGACACCTGCAAATCTTTATGAAATCCCCTTTTCTAGGGTTGCAATCGGGCTAAAATATAACTACTAATCTATTATTGGTGTTACTCACTAATTGATTGCCACATCGGATCCGACCATTCAAAACTATAGAACAACTCTTTTTGTTAAATTCGACACTTTTGACGCGATCCAGAAAATTTTTCGAAAATTTTGCCGAGAAAGATTTAGGGTTTTCAAGACCTAAATTGAAATTAGAGGGTTAAATTACTTTGAAACTTAAGTTTTGAGGGCTTAAGTGTGATGAAACCTAAACTAGGAAGAGTCTAAATGCTAGAATCCTAGACCTAAAGGGCTAAATCCAGATAAGTGAAATTTGGAGGGCTAATATCCAAAATGGCAAAACATAACCTCCTTTTCCTTGCTCCTTTTCCCCATATCGAAGTTGCCGACGCCCCTCGCCTCCTCTCTGTGGTGACCGACGCTCCGATTTCGATCGTCCTTGCCGACGTTTCCAAGCCATTTGAGACGCCGGAGTTTTCGTTCCCTTGAGTTCCTCCTTTGGTCTTCTTAGTTCTTTTCCTCCTTCTCTACTCATCGCACGCCACCCGGCGGATTTCTTCCCACGAGCGGAGTTGCTTTCCCTAGCGCTGCCCTGAGCGGGTGCGGTCTTGTTTTGGGCATTGTAGGGTGGAGCATCGTCGGCATTGGAGCCAACCACCGGCGATCTACGCACAGTAGTGTCTAACCTTGATGCAGGAGGGGATCCAAAATAATATTCAGATTTATATAATTAGGGGTTTTTTAATTGGTTATATATTTTTATTTAGTTTGTTCCTAAATCTTAGGAAATCAAGTCTTGTTGGTTAAATTTGTTCCTAAATTTAAGGAGACTAAGTCCTGTTGGTTTAGAGTTTTTTTAGGGATATGAGTGCTATAAACTCATGCTTAGATGATGTTTAGGACAAGTTTTTTAGATATTGAATTAATTTGCTTTGCTTAAGCCACGTTACGGCTATATCTCTATTTTTCTCTTCTCGCTCTTGTTTTTCTCAATATGGTTTAAGCCCAGTTTTGGCTACTCTTTATCTCGTTATTACTTTCTTTTTTTTCTCGTAAATCCCTCTGAAAATTCTTGCCCCAGAATAATCTATATTTTGCCCGCGTCAGTTGGTATCAGAGCTCATTAAGATCCAATGGAGGGTCATCGTGGACGTGGTCGTGGTCGCAATAGGCAGGTTCCGATTGAGGAAGCCCAGCACCGTGATCGTAGTATCCAAGATATAATGATGATTGAAGATTTACAGAAGCAAGTTGCAGAATTAACCCAGCATTTGGCAGCGTGGGATCTTGAAGATCATGAGATCTCTGATGGTAACTCTGAGTCTCCTTTCGAGAACCCATATCATCGTCGTGCTACATATCGGGAACACCATGGTCGAGAGGAACGATTTAGGGACTTTGGTTTCCGAGTGGATCTTCCTGATTTTTTTGGCACATTACAAGCGGAAGGCTTCGTTGATTGGATCAACGAAGTAGAGAGGGTTTTTGAATATAAAGAAGTACCTGATCACATCAAAGTAAAGTTGGTCGTTATCAAGTTAAAAGGTCGAGCTTCAGCATGGTGGGAGCAACTTCGACGATCACGGGAGAGACAAGGTAAATCCAAAATCACTAATTGGGAAAAAATGAAGAAACTAATGAGAACGCAATTTCTTCCCTTCGGCTACACCCAAACATTGTATCAACGACTCCATACCTTGAGGCAAGGAGCTAGAACCATTGATGACTATACAAAGGAATTCTATCAGCTTATTGCTCGGAATGATTTGTCCGGGACTAAGGAGCAGATGGTAACGCGATATTTAGGGGGATTATGTCAACTCTTACAAGACACCCTGAGCCTTCACTCACTCTGGATCATTTCGGAGGCCTATCAGCGAGCCTTGACAGTTGAAGAACAACTAAACCGAAGACCGACAACTATGAACGATCAAAACAATCGAGTTGTTCGCCCTCAAGAGCCGCGCCCTTCTCAGCAGCCACCACAAGGTAACCCTAAGACCACTATCAAGTGTTTTCGATGTGGTGAACAGGGGCATCGAGCTTCGAAGTGTAAAAGATCCCCAGATTAAAAAAAATAAGACTCTGCTAGTTGAGGAAGACATAGAGGATGAACTCGAACAGATTGATGAGCCGATTTATGATGACAATATTGATGATGAGGTTATTTATGGCGATGGTCATGAGACTCTCGTCTTACGCGAGAGCCTACTAGTCCCTAAGGAAGAATCTGAAGATAATTGGCTGAGAACCAACATCTTTCACACGACGTGCACGGTTGCAGATAAAGTTTGCAAGATGATCATTGATAGTGGAAGCTGTGAAAATATTGTATCCGAAGAAGTTGTTCAAAAGCTACAGTTGAAGACAGATCGTCATCCAAAACCCTACAAGTTATCATGGCTAAGTAAAGGAAGTGAGGTAACCATAGATAGGAGGTGTCTTTTATCTTTTTCTATTGGCAGCAAGTATTATGATCGAACATGGTGTGATGTTGTGTCAATGGACACATGTCACGTATTGTTGGGATGACCGTGGCAATATGATCGCAGCGTCATTCATGATGGGCGAAAGAACACATACACCCTCAGCATCAAAGGGAGGAACATCGTATTGGCTCTTCGACGAGAAGGAACCCCTTCAAATTTGGTAACCAATAATTCTACACTACTTTCTATGTCCAGATTTTTGAATGAGATGAAGCACCGAGATGTAGTCTATGCTTTGCTTCCTTTCAAAAGCAATGTAATAGACTTGGACTCGGATCTACCAGCAGAAGTGCAACAACTCTTATCAGACTTCGCTGAGTTGATGGTCGAAGACCTTCCTCCAGGACTTCCCCCTATGAGAGATATTCAGCACCAGATTGATCTCGTCCCGGGGTCAAGCTTGCCTAACCGATCGACATACCATCTTAACCCTAAGGATGCCGAAGAGCTACAACGACAAGTTATGGAGCTATTGAGATAAGGCTATATTCGCGAGAGTATGAGCCCCTGTGCAGTCCCTGCCCTACTTGTACCAAAGAAAGAAGGTTCATGGCGCATGTGTGTTGATAGCCGAGCTATCAACAAAATCACAGTGAAGTATAGATTTCTGATTCCTCGTTTAGATGATATGTTGGATCAACTTTCTGGTTCTAAGATCTTCTCCAAGATCGATCTTAGGAGTGGATACCACCAGATTCGAATCAAGCCAGGAGATGAATGGAAGACAGCCTTCAAGACACAACATGGGTTGTACGAATGGATGGTCATGCCTTTTGGACTGTCCAATGCCCCCAGCACGTTCATGAGATTCATGCATAAGGTCTTGCGGCCTTTCCTGGGAAGATTCGTAGTTGTATACTTTGACGACATTCTTATTTATAGTCCGACGAGGGCTTTACACCTTCATCACCTCCGAACTGTTTTTGAGAAGCTAAAGACGGAATCCTTGTTCGTCAACAAAAGGAAGTGTTCTTTTTTCACGATTACAGTTTCTTTTCTTGGATTTATAGTGTCTACTGGGTGTCCATGCAGATCCATCAAAAATATAGGCAATCTTAGAGTGGCCACAGCCAAAAACCATTCATGACGTCCGAAGTTTCCATGGATTGGCCTCTTTCTATTGCCGGTTCATTCAGAACTTTAGTACATTAATTGCTCCTATAACTGAGTGCCTCAAGGAGCGCAAGTTCAAGTGGAGTGAAGTAGCTATGACTAGTTTTCAGCTGGTGAAACAAAAGATGACCGAAGCACCTATTCTAGCACTTCCAGATTTAGACAAACTGTTCGAAGTAAACTGTGACGCATCTAGCATTAGCATTGGTAGTGTTCTAAGTCAATTAGGGCGCCCTATTGCCTTCTTCAGTGAGAAACTATCTGGTGCCAAGAAAAATTATTCTACCTATGACCTGGAATTCTATGCTATTATGCAATCCTTAAAGCATTGGCGCCATTATCTCGTGCAGAAGGAATTTATCTTATTCACAGATTATGAGGCTTTGAAGTACATCAACGACCAACATAAGTTGAGTAGTCAACACGCTAAGTGGGTAAATTACTTGCAGGAGTTCACCTTTACACTGAAGCATCAATCAGGGAGTCTCAATCGCGTTGCAGATGCTCTAAGCCGTCGTTCCTCCCTGCTTACTACCATGAAAATTAGGATTGCTGGCTTTGAAACTTTCTCAAATATGTATGCTGTTGATCCCTCCTTTGGCAAGATATTTCAAGAGGTAACTAATGGTCTTTGCAATGATTTTATTCTGTAAAACGGCTACCTATTTCGTGGACTACAATTATGCATTCCAGACTGTTCCTTAAGGCAACACATTATTAGAGAACTTCACAATCAAGGACACTTCGGCCGAGATAAGACATTAGCCCTTATCTCTTCTGACTTCTATTGGCCCAAGCTTACCAACGATGTAGCTGATTTTGTGGATCGTTGCTTTGTCTGTTAGCAATCTAAGGGAACCCTCACCAATGCCGATTTGTATATTCCCTTACCTATTCCTGAAGTTCCTTAGTGCGATGTCAGCATGGATTTCGTATTGGGTTTACCCCACACCCAACGGACTTCCGATTCTATTCTAGTTGTGGTGAACCGATTCTCCAAGATGGCTCACTTCGTACCATGCAGAAAAACCATGGATGATGTTCGGATTGCCTCCCTTTTCTTCAAAGAGATTGTGCGTTTACACGGTATTCCTCAAACTATTACTTCAGATCGTGATACTAAATTTGTTAGTCAATTTTTGGAAGAGTTTATGGGGAAAACTAGGTACGAAGTTAAACTTCAGCAGTGCCTATCACCCTCAGACAGATGGTCAGACTGAGGTAATGAACTGGAGCTTGGGAAATCTTCTAAGATGTCTCACAGGAACCAAACCAAAGCAATGGGATCTAGTTTTACCTCAAGCAGAATTCGCATACAACAGATCAAAGAACAGGACCACTGGATTGAACCCTTTCGAAGTTGTTTATAGACGAAACCCATTCGGGATATTGGATTTAGTCCCTATTTCACGTCCAAGACAAGCTAACCCCAAGGCTGAGGAGATGGCCGAGCATCTTCGGGTCATTCATGAGCAAGTTAAGCAGGCTATTCAGGAAAGCAACACCAAGTACAAGATCAAAGCAGATCGACATCGACGTCGGGTCCTTTTTGACGTTGGTGATATGGTTTGGGTTGTATTAACTCGAGATCGCTTTCCTATTGGTGAATACAACAAGCTCAAAGATCGAAAAATTGGACCTTGTGAGATACTAGAAAAGATTAATGATAATGCCTACAGGTTGCGTCTTCCTAGTCACTTAAAAACTTCTGATGTTTTAAATGTGAAACACTTAAGTCCTTGTGCTATGGAGTCGGATAGACACCCTAAACTCAAGGACGAGTTCTCTTCAACTCCGGGAGACTGATGTAGGAGGGGATCCAAAATAATATTCAGATTTATATGTTTAGGGTTTTTTTAATTGGTTATATATTTTTCTTTAGTTTGTTCCTAAATCTTAGGAAACCAAGTCTTGTTGGTTAAATTTGTTCCTAAATTTTAGGAGACTAAGTCCGGTTGGTTTAGAGTTTTTTTAGGGATATGAGTGCTATATAAACTCATGCTTAGATGATGTTTAGGATAAGTTTTTTAGATATTGAATCAATTTGCTTCGCTTAAGCCACGTTATGGCTATATCTCTATTTTTCTCTTCTCGCTCTTGTTTTTCTCAATAAGGTTTAAGCTTAGTTTTAGCTACTCCTTATCTCGTTATTACTTTCTTATTTTTTTCTCATAAATCCCTCTGAAACTTCTCGCCCCAGAATAATCTATATTTTGCCCGACGTCAAACCTCCCCTTGCTTAGTGGATCTAATGGGTTATGATGATTCAAGTAGGCATTGGGTACTCTATTTTGTAGATTTTGGATTGATCTATAGACTTTAGGGACGTGGATGTTTGGATTCCAATTTTGATTCACCTCGGATTTGTACCCTATAAATTGAATCTGTATTTTCTTTGCAAACCATGATCTACTGAGGGATTTTGGAATGGTTTTTGTTCGAATTGTGGATCTCTAGCCTATCCTATTGTGGATGAGGTCTTGGCTTGGTTTTGAGATTTTCTTGAAGGTTGTACTAGTTCTGTTCAGTTTGGTGGCTTGAAAGATTGGATGTATCAGGATCCCCTGTATCGATTTATCTCTTAAACTTGGATCAGATTTTTGGATATAGAAGTTCTATTTCATATGATTTAGGTTGTGTTTATTATTTTTCTTGTGATGTTAGCCTGATTGGGAGATTGGTAGGAGCTCGGTTGAGCTGTGCAAGCTCTGTTTTGAAGTGAGTTCTTGCCGCGAGGTGTAGGTATGGGTTTTGTTGTTGTGTTCTTGCCATGAGATATGAAGAATTGGTAGAGGATGGTATGTCCTGGGTTGTTGAGCTACTGCCACGAGTTAGTAGGAGAGGGAATGCTATTTGAAATTTGTTACTATCCTTGTAATGATCTGTGTGAGTTTTGGATTGGTCTTGGGGGAGTTTTGTGCCATGGAAGGTAATTTGATCAATGTATTCGACTGGTGTTATTTTAAGTGGATTCAAGTCAGTTGTCTCTAATCTTATTTTGTACAAATTCGTTTGATTAATCTTGTGCTTGGTGGGTGTTCCACATTGTGAGTTAGTTATGGTGCATGATGTGAGGTTGTGTGGAGGATATTGTTTAGAGTTTAAGTGACGTGTATGGGTTAGAGCTTGTTGGGTAATTTTGTTTGGGATGAACTAAGGTTGTAAGATTGGATAAAAACATGTATCTTCTCGGTGGGACTTTTGATTGAGAGCTACCTTTAGTATTAGATGATCTCTTGGGTTAGGATTGGGCTAAACCTAACCTAAACCTAATCATGGTAGCTTGGGATAATTAAGGGTCAATCATTTAGTTAGATATAATTAAATGAAAAAGGTTGAGTAGGTTAACCCTGATACGGTTTAGGGATTTGTTTAGCTACTTAATTATTGTTATGATAGTTAAAATTGTGTCCGTTGATATAGGGCACTGATTGCTTTTGGACTTCTGGACGGGAGGTTCTTATGTGATACGGACTACTCCTACTTTGAGGGGGTACTTCTTGCTTGTATTATGTAGTCCACTTTATCTTTATGCATAACTATTTGTTATTTATGCAGTAGGTTGATATTGACCTTTATCTGCTACTGTTTTTGTTATCCTGCTTGATACTTATGCTTGACCTTGGATATAAACTAAATTTCTTTTCTATACAGTCTCGCGTTTTGTTATCTGATTCTGTATTGCATTGGTATGGGCATGAGTATGTAGATATAGCATAGCTCACCATTGTATGGTTGCATTGATTGATTCTAGTCATACTTGTACGTGTCTCTGGATATAGATGATTGGGTTATGATACATACATACGACCTGTGCATGATAGGTTAAGTTGTGTGTCGATGATCTGGTAGGGGTTGCATGTGTTAGAGACATGCACCATACCTGCACTGTTGCATGCCGGCGGTCAGCGACTCCCTTGTGATTGAGCCTATCGTTTTCCGGCACATGATATGCACACATGACCACTCATGGGTTAGTGGATACCGTTGGGTGTGTGCATTTGCTCTGTACTGCTCCGCTCAACCGCTCATAGGTAGTGGTTTCGAAGCGTGGTAGCAGGCAGGGATCCCTTCTCTTCCCATAGATCAGAGAAGATGAGAGAGATATCTCCCCCATGTATACATGGGGCGGAGTGTTTACTCCAGCAGCATCCTGTCCACTCGGTCACTCAGGAGCAGTGATGGCAGAGTGCAGACAGTGTCACAGCTCTACCCACTCGGTCGACACATTATCGCATGTCTCGGTGGCTGGACTAGTGTTAGGGGGTGACCATGACATTGCATCATTTGCATATGATGCATTTGTACATTTGATTATGTTTACTGCATTTATTTGCTACACTTGTTTGACATGCACATACAGGATATAATTTTGGTATGGTTTGTTGACCCTGCACTTGCTCGTAGAGTATGAGTCCTATTATGATCATGATAGACTGATTTCTGGTATGTACAGTCTTTTATTATTTCAGTTATGCATACTTCTAATACTATTATTGAGATTGTATCTATTGTATCTGTATAGCTTGCTGAGCTACTTTTCTGCCATGTATATCTTTCTATATACCCGCGGAGTCCATTTGGACTCACCACCCGTCATAATGTTTTTGTTTTCAAGTTGATAGCTCACCGGAGGAGCCCAGTTGCCGGTCCTGGTCCCTACAACTTCGTTGTTGGGTGCTTCCGCGTTGGTTTTCCTTTTTATAGCATTCCTTATGCGTTGTATTCATTTTTTTATATATGTCGTGGATTTGTATTCGCGATTCATTCATACGGTATTATATTTTTGAGTCCTTTGTTGGACTTTGTGTTTGTTGATTTGCTGTGCGTCTGCCCTGGGGGCAGCTCAGGTGAGCTTTATGGTTCCATTATAGAGTTGTTTCATTTTTTACATTATATATATTTGTTTTGTGACCTGATGCCAAATTATATCTGCGTGGATTTGTATGTATATGTAAATTGTCCGTCGGACAAAGGAGATGTTGTATATTAGATCAGCAGCTCTGTGGGTCTCGGGGCGTGACACTTTTGACCAAACCAATTGATTAATGACTCAGATCATTCTATTGCTTTAGACCAATCAATTGCCCTAATCGATTCCATAGCTTTTTGTTCACTGACCACCTTCTGTCAATCGATTGCCGGCCTCAATCGATTACTTAAGGCTAATTGATTGCACCAATAGATTTAGGAGTGTTTTGTCTATCTAAAATAAACTACCAACCTAGAATTCTGAGTTTAGAGTTTTTCCAATAGATTGCCACTTTTTGGCAATCGATTACTAATAATAATTTCAACGTTTTCAAGCCTAAATTTGTGTCTTTCTTGAAATCCAGTTGACTTTAAGCTACCAAGACTTTCTTTACTCAACATTTAGTCACCCTTGACCTGTCGAGACTTGTTATTGTCTAATATTCGATCAATCTTGACCTATTGAGACTTCATCATTGCCTAATATTCGATTGACCTCAACCTACCAAGATTTTCTCACTCATGCCAAGTGTCTAATTTTCTATAACTCACTTAAACTATTCTCTTGCCAACTTCTTGTTGAACATCCTATCACTAAGTTGTTGGGGCAATCGGCCCTGAGATGATCTGGAGGATTATGATATTTTGATGTGTTGTTCTCATATGGTTAAGTTAGGATTTGTGTTGTTCTCATATGTATACATGAGTGTGCAAGTGTACAGGTACACATGGACCTGGTTGATGTCTTCAGGTGAAGGATGGCATGGAAGCAAGCTGGAGGCTTGCGTGCGCATCCGAGGGACCGTTGGATAGCAGAGATGATGAGCCGAGGGACGCGGACTTCGAGGCGTACGTGAAGGGTGGCATGGAGGCAAGCTGGAGGCTTGCGTGCGCATCCGAGGGACGAGGGACAAAGATGAAGAGGGCGTGAAGGCAACAGTCAAGACTGCTGGTGAAGAGTCAACTGAGTTGTAAGGGTTTGAGTATGAGTGTGTGTACTCAGGGGCTAAGCCGGGAGGGTTTGAGTGCGAAGAGATTTGTACTCGGGAATAAAACCTTAGGCTTAGGTGTGTACCAGTCGACTGGCTCAGGGGCAGTCGAATGGTGTTGATTGGAACAACTAGAAGATTCGAACGTTGTACTATAACGGTCGAATCTGAGTGGTACCTGTTGACTGCCCCAGGGGCAGTCGACTGGTAGCGGCTGTTTTCAGATTCGAGCCCTATTTAAAGGGGCTCGTTTCCTACTATCTCGCTTGACGAAACTTGCTTGGGTAAAGTAAGTTAGTAGTCTATTGTGATCAGAGAGCGTCCGAAGTGCTGTGGTGAGATTTCTCCACCCACAAGGAGCGACAGATCTAGCCGGAGGTTATCCGGGGGTTGATCCACCGAAGGATTCTTGGATTAGTCACCCGTCCTGGGTGGATACCAAGTAAATCAGGTTGTTAGCGTTGTATTCTTATTTATTTTACATATTATTGTTTTCGCTGTGCAACTAACAACGTAGGTGAAGAGATCAAAACGACGAAAAAGTGCTATTCACCCCCCCCCTCTAGCACGCCAAAGACGATCCATCAGTTGGTATCATAGCTAGGACCGCTCTTGATTGGAATAACCGCCAAGGGAGCAAAGCAAAGCTAGAGGGAATGATGGAGGACAAACTTGGAGAAGATATAAATTCACCACCACCATACGAGCATGAAGATTTTGATTATTGGAAAGCTAGAATGAAGATGTGGCTCGGCATGGATTGAGAATGTGTAATGGTGATAGAAGAGTCATTTGAGACCCCTTAGGACAAGCATGGAAAGAAATTCCGGCCTAGGTATTGGACCAAGGAGCAACAAGAACAAGCAAGGGCCAATGAGAAGGTAGTCAATATTTTGGTCAATATTTTGCCTACTAATATTTTGGGTAATGTAGGGAATTATAGAAATGCATATGAGTTGTGGGATAAATTGAAAAATTGTCATGAGAACCTTACACAAACTCAAGGAGTAGAGGAGCCCAAAGAAATAAGCTCAAGTGTCCAAAAAGACTAAAGAGAAGGAGAATCATCAAGTGAAGTGGAGGAATTGAGTGAAAAATGATCCACTTCATCCGAAGAAGAAGAAGAAGAAGTATTAATATCAAGGGTTAAGGGGGAGGAGAGACCCTCATCCTCACAAGAGCAAGAGAAGACTTTCAACTCCACCAAAGTCAAGTCAAAAGAGCATATCATATGCTTTGGGTGCAATAAAAAGGGGCACTACAAGGATAAGTGCCCACTAAGTAAAAAGGAGATAATTCCTAAGCTCAAATCCATTCAATTTAAATCTAATATGGGTTGTAGGAATGAGGAAGCTCAAAACAAAAGAAGGAGAATTCGATGCTTCACATGCGAGGAGCTCGGACATTATCATACAAAATGTCCAAGAAGTGGAGAGCTCAAGAAGATGGAGCACCTTAGGAAATGGGAGAAAGAAGAAAGGAAAAGGAGCACTCATCAAGGGGGAGCCCAAGGGTAAGGGAGGTACCCTCTAACTCTACTTATGCTTCAAATTCTTTCATGAATTCTCAGAATGCTTGTACAAATGATAGAATTAGTAACAATTGTTTGCCCATGTGTGTTTTTGGTTTTAAATATCATGATAGGAATAGAAACACTTTTGTGTGCCAAAACACCAAAAATTCTATGTTTCATGATAAATTTAAAAATTCTAGGGCTAAGGATCAAGACATAAACCCTAAGAAAGAGAGAAATATGCCTAAAAAAATAGGTAAACCTAGAAATGATCAAATTAGATCTAGTGATCCTATGGTTAGGAAGTTAGAAAAGGAAAATCAAGTTTTAAGAGCAAAACTTGATAAGTTAGAAAGAGACCTTGGTAGAGTAATTCAAGGGTCCAATGAATTGAACATGATATCAAAGGACCAAATTCATAGGGATGATAGGTCGGGTCTAGGATACCACCCTAGGAGGGCTAATGTTGATAAAATATCATACACAAGGATGCCCTATAACTATGGTAGAGAAAAAGGCAAAAATGGCAAAGAAAAGTCATTTGAAGGAAAAGAAAAGAAGTTGACCAAGGAAAAAGTCTATAGAGTTAAGAGAGTAATAGTGGAAGGTCAAGAAGCACCGGAGAAGCACCGGTGTGGTCTTGCCTTTTAGAAGAGTTGCCTAGGGAGGTAACTAGGGCTAGGATCTCGAGGGAGAGCTCTAAAAGCCAAAATGAGTTTCATGGTCAATGGATCTCAGCTGGTTTCCTCCTAGGAGATTGAAGAAGACTATAGGGTATGTCAAGAGGGTTAAAAGGCAAAGGTTAGTCTTAATCCTAGAGAATTGACACACTAAAGGGAGAATTATGGAATAAAAGGAAGAAATTGGGATTTTTATGGAGTAATTGGTTTTAATGCCTAACTACCATATAAATTGATGCTAAGAATGGATTATGAACGAGTATGGAAGAAGCATCAAGGTAAGGTCAAAATTAGAACTTTTGGGAAAGGTTTCATGATACATTTTAAAGAAACTTGAAGTTTGTACCAATCTTGGAATTCGGAATAATTTTGATTGAAATTATATTTTTCCCAAATAGACTTAGGATCCATAAATCCATTCATGAAATTTCATAATTTTTGGAAATTTATGGAATTAGTTAGGCATTTCTGAAGTTTGGATTGAAAATCTGAAATTCAGAACATCAGACACCAGTCGACTGGCTGGAGGCCAGTCGACTGGTAAAACCCATAGAATGTAATTACACTCTGGCCCAGTCGACTGCCCCAGGGGCAGTCGACTGGTGCGCGGGTTTTATAAAAGGAAAGGGCACGCCAGGGGAAGCCAAACTCTAGGGTTTTGGCGATTTCCCGACGATCATCACCTCTCTCGAGCTCCTCCTTCGATCTTAGGCCCTTTCAAGCCCTAAAATCAGTCTCTAAGTCCTCTAACTCCGATCTATCTCTAGGGTTGGTGGAAAATCCCTCTTCTCAAGCCATTTTCTCAAATCCAACAACATGAAAAGATTAGCAAAGAGGTATAATGATTTAAGGTTTATTTCTCCATTTAGACTTTGTATTAATACTAATATGATATTTTGTGTATGTTTTCTTTGGTATTTTCTCTTTTGGGGGGGGGTTATCTTGGTATATGCATGCATGTGTTTGGGATATTAGGGGTGTGTCTAAAAGGTCTAAGGGTGAAGGTTCATCCCGACCAGGTCCACAAGCTCCAGAAGAGTCAATATTTAGGAGCTTAGAGTGTAAAAAGAAATTTGAAGAGAATGAGTTTGTTTCATTGCCTTGTCGGTACCTTAACAAAACATATTTCGAAGAGAAAGTGCCACAAATTATTGAGATGGTGACTCACTTTGGCATAGAACAATTGGTATACTGCCAACATGACATTAACATTGATCTATGCAAGGAGTTCTATGCAAATTTGACTTGTATTGATTCAGAAAATGATATGTATGAATCAAGAGTGGCCAGCGTTACCATTCCCTTCATAGCCATGATTCTAGCCAGTTTCTTAGAGTGTCGGGCGTCAAACAATGTCAATATCTATTTTCCCAATGTGATTGAGCCCCTTGAGTTTCCAAATGTCACCGTCGATCAGATTCATCTGCACTATTTTAGAAGACATAGGCATGAATCTAAGCGTACCTTTGATGCAAAGCCCATGAGTCCATTTAGCCATGTTCTATATAAGATTGTTGTAGAGTGTATCCTACCCATTGTTACTAATGGGAGGGCAAGGATTCGATTGCCTCACTTAGTAATGATGTATGCTCATAAGCGACGGTTGGACATAGATGTGTCTTTGCATGTGTTTGCCTCCATTTGTCACTTTTCCCAGAATGTTAATGGGAAAATCTATATGCCTTTCTGCCATATGTTGACTGAGTTTTTCTAGTTACGATTTGGTATTCGTGTCACCGGTGGTCAGGTCAGGCACCTATCCAAGGACTATGATCAGATTGGCACACGCCAACTGTCCTTGACAGGTATTGAGTGTAGACAGGGGGCATTTGTTTGGAGGGAGCGCCCGGAGGCCACAGACGCAGATGAGGAGCCTGGCGAGCTGGTCACCCGTGTAGAGTTCACCCAGCTTCGATCCGATGTCCACAGCCTTCAGGAGGAGGCTCACGTCATTCGTGAGGATATTCACGGACTTCGGCAGACGGAGCAGAGGCTTGAAACAAAAGTTGATAGGATTACCAGCCGCCAGGATGATATGTACGAGATGATGCAGCAGTGGCATCTCGCTTTTCAAGGTCCTCCTCATCCTCCTCCTCCTTCTCCAGGTGGTGACGATCACATGTTCTTCTGACCAGTGGATGCAGCTTTTGAGAGTTTTCAGTGTTGAGAGTGTTCTGTTCTGATGTTTTATTATACCTCTCAAACACTTTCTATTTTGATGACTGTATTTATATGGATGACTTCCGGCCTTTTGGCCCTAGGTACTCTTGTGATGGTTATCTCTTGACAGATCTTATGACTCCATGTATTATACATTTTCCTTCATGCTATCTTATTAAGATCTTGTCTTATTTTGATGATGTCGTTGATTTTAAGTGTTAATTTATTGCTAAAACATTTTGGTTTCAATTATGCTTCTTATATATGTGTTCTTATAATGGTTTGTAATCCCATATTAGTTACATAGTTTACTATATATTGGTTGCAAGTTGCATAATGAAATATTTATAAAAAAAGGCATGGGAATGTGTTGATCTTATAATCACTTAGACTCAAGAGAAAAAGAGGGGGAGCTCTTGTCAAAATGGATACATGTATATGCAAAAAGGGGAGTTTGGGAATCATTTTAAATGTCATATGGAGTTGCTAGAGCATGACACATATAGGACACCATGATTAGAACTCCATGTTGATACAAAGTTGACTTTATTTGAGAGGTTTTGAGTTTGTACCAAAAGTCAAGCACGATTGATGTTTTTCATGAACCAAATTTTTCTAGGGTAGGGAATACCTTAACAATCGTGTTTGCAAAGTTTCACATTTTTCTAGATTTTCTAAAATTTTTATTCGTTTCTGAATTTCGGATGAAATTTTGAAATCTGCCGTATCAGTCGACTGCCCTGGGAGCAGTCGACTGGTAGTGTGGGCAGAATGGGTTTTTGAGATTTCTGAGGGGTTTTTCAGAAATAGGGTTAAGTTCTATTTGGCACCAAGGGTAGGGTTGCTTGGGGCAATCTTTTGATGGTGTCAAAGAGGGAGAACTTGGGTGTTAAGTTAGGTTTGGGTTGAAACTTAACTTAGGTTTGGTTATAAAACTTTAGAGTTACGTTGGGAGAACTTGACTTGGGATTAGCAATAAGAATTGAAATTTGGGAGAAAACATAAGTTAAGGGGGAGTTTGCCTCGTGTGTGTTATGCTTGAATTTCAATTGCTTTTGCTATTGTTATTGTTATATGTTTACCTAACTTAACATATTGCCACACATCAAAAGGGGGGAGATTGTTGGGGCAATCGACCCTGAGATGATCTGGAGGATCATGATATTTTGATGTGTGGGCAGTATGGTTAAGTTAGGATTTGTTTTGTTCTCATATGTGTACATGAGTGTGCAAATGTACAGGTACACATGGACTTGGTTGATGTCTTCAGGTGAAGGATGGCATGGAGGCAAGCTGGAGGCTTGCGTGCGCATCGAGGGACCGTTGGATAGCAGAGATGATGAGCCGAGGGACGCGGACTTCGAGGCGTACGTGAAGGGTGGCATGGAGGCAAGCTGGAGGCTTGCGTGCGCATCCGAGGGGCGAGGGACAAAGATGAAGAGGGCGTGAAGGCAATAGTCAAGACTGCTGGTGAAGAGTCAACTGAGTTGTAAGGGTCTGAGTATGAGTGTGTGTACTCAGGGGCTAAGCCGGGAGGGTTTGAGTGCGGAGAGATTTGTACTCGGGAATAAAACCTTAGGCTTAGGTGTGTACCAGTCGACTGGCCCAGGGGCAGTCGACTGGTGTTGACTGGAACAGCTGGAAGATTCGAACGTTGTACTGTAACGGTCGAATCTGAGTGGTACCTGTCGACTGCCCCAGGGGCAGTCGACTGGTAGCGGCTGTTTTCATATTCGAGCCCTATTTAAACGGGCTAATTCCTACTATGTCGCTTGACAAAATTTGCTTAGGTAAAGTAAGTTAGTAGTCTATTGTGATCAGAGAGCATCCGAAGTACTGTGGTGAGGTTTCTCCACCTACAAGGAGCGACAGATCTAGCCGGAGGTTATCCGGGGGTTGATCCACCGAAGGATTCTTGGATTAGTCACCCGTCCGGGGTGGATACCAAGTAAATTAGGTTGTTAGTGTTGTATTCTTATTTATTTTACATATTATTGTTTCCCTTGTGCAACTAACAACGTAGGTGAAGAGATCAAAACGACGAAAAAGTGCTATTCACCCCCCCCCCTCTAGTACGCCAAAGACGATCCATCATAAGTGTCCAGTCCTCCATGACCCACATGGACTTTTCTTTTTCCAACTTCCTGTTGAACTTTTGATCACCAACTGTTCGATCCTCTGTGATCCACTTGGACATTTCTCTAGCCAACTTTGCATTGGACTTCCGATCACTAAGTGCCCTATCTGTTGGTGCAGGAAGCACCATATCAAACCTTGTTTTGATATTGGCAAAGGATTCAAAGTTAAGTTTATTTGTGATCTAATAAAGTTACTTGAGTGTGCAGAAAGAAGTCCTAGCGAAGGGCTGCTAGGCACCTAGCAAAGGAATGTCAGGATACAAAGCCCTAGCGAAGAACTGCTAGGCACCTGGCGAAGGAATGCCAGGATACAAAGCCCTAGCGAAGGAATACCAGGATACAAAGACCTAGCGAAGGACTGCTAGGCACCATGCGAAGGGATGCCTGGAACTGAAGACCTGGCGAAGGACAGCTAGGCACCTGGCGAAGGACTGCTGGGCAAAAGTCCAACAGGAGGAGCCGATTGGCAATAGGTAAATTCTCCTGAGAGAGTAGGTGAGAACGCGTTCCCCGTCGAGGGAACAGTAGGCGTGGTTCGACCTAGGACTCCATTTTGGAGACCCAAAGTCAGAACCAAGAAACTACGGCTGTAAGAATCACTAACATTTTTGCTTTATCTTATTTGGTACTAACCCTGGATGCAGGACCGAAGGAACGAGTGTCTGCAGCTCAGAAAGCCTCAACGGAGTGAGGCAGCAGCTGGGTTGGGCGCCCGGAAGGACCCGGGCGCCCTAAGTACAAGCCAAACATGAGTTCAGCAAAAGTACGCTTCGGAAGCATACTGGGCGGGGCGCCCCCATGCTCCCGGGCGCCCCGGAGCTCCGGGCACCCCGGGCTTAAGCCAACGAAGCGGATAAAGATCATCCAGCCAAGAAGCCCGCTGAAAGAGTCAACCAGGGCGCCCCCTGCGTTCCAGGCGCCCCCACAGTCAACTCTCAGCCCTATTCGAGTGGGATAAGGGCTGACCGAGAGTTGCTCGGATCAGCTGACACGTGGGGGGGCGCCCCCAACGTTCAGGGCGCCCCGGGAGGCTATAAAAAGCCCCTCGACCCCAAGGCTTAAACATCACTTCTTCCAACGCCAATACGCTCTTCTACTCAAGCGCTCTGCTCCGGAAAACTCCCAACTCGAGATACAAGCGCCGACGACGTCCCGCTGCTTCGAAGTACAATCCACATCGGACGTCGGTAACGAAGAGCTGACTTTTTAAGTTTACTGTACTACTATTGTAACATCCTTCTGTAAACCCTTTTTGCGCACATATAGAATTGTCCGCAGTAAATAGTCAATGACCGTGGGCCTTGGAGTAGGAGCCGACCGCGACTCCGAACCAAGTAAAATCTTGGTGTTTGTGTGTTGTTTAGTTTTAATTTTTCCGCTGCGTATTCTCTTTTTCAATCCGAAACGATTTACGATATTCACCCCCCCCCCTCTATCGTATTCTCTCGATCCAACAAGTGGTATCAGAGAGGGGAAGCTCAAATTTGGTGAAACCACCAATTTGAGAGTTTTTCGGATTTTTGAAATTATTTTATATTTTTTTAATCCTTTTTGTTAATCGAGATTGGTGCAACACTACTCGATCTTTCTCGCTTTTTATTTCAAATAAATAATATCTGTAGGTGTGTTTAAATTATTCTTACGCCTTTTTCAATTTTAAATTCTCATTTTTTCACCATAAGTTAGAATTGTTAAAATGATCAATTTTTGAAAATTTGTCATAAAATTTTTTATTATTATTTTAATATTTTTTCTCGAAATTCGTGCTACCCTAATTCGAGCAATTTTTTTTTCAAACATTAACTTCTTACTGTTTCATCATTAATCTGAAGTGATAAAATCAATATTTTCAAAAATTTGTCATAACTTTTTTATTATTATTTTACCTCGAAATTCGTGCAATATCTTTGTTGGGCTATATCTTTTCTCTCCCGCACTACTAATCCAAGACCAAGTCTTGGTACATTTTTGTTACTTCTCTTGTGTACAAGGTTAAACTAAATGGCCAGCCATGAATGGAACAATGTCCGTCCACCACTCTTCTCTGGCGAAAATTTCAACTCCTGGAGAAGTCTAATGGAATCCCACTTGAAGGCAAATCTGGAACTTTGGTTGATAATCCAAACGGGGTTCACATTCCCCACAACAGATGGAACATCGATCACTTGGGATAAATTGGATGAACCAACTCTGAGGAAGATCGAGACTGACGCCAGGGCAACAACAATCTTACAATGCTGCTTGACCAAAAAAGAACTGAAGCGGGTCGGATCCTTCAACTGTGCCAAAGAGATGTGGGAAAAGCTGATCAATCTACACGAAGAGAGCTCCGATATTGAGATCATAGAAGGTGTTATGTCAGACTTATCGAAGGATTCGGACGACAAAGAAAAAGATCAGACAAGTTATTTTGCATTCTCGGCTCAAGCACAAGTAGCTGAAATAAACTCGACACCAGACGTCGAAATCGAACCAGAGTCAGACGACGAGCTTTCTGAGTCAAAATCAGTAACTAATTTTGAATCGTTTTCTTCTGAGTTAAGGTCAAATAATCAAACTGATATTGCAATGGTCGAGGAAGGTATAGTTTTCATTGCAGGGAAAACTCCAAGAGAACTGCAAAAGAGGCCTCAACTAGTACCTGAGTCCAACTCAGACTCAGAATCTGACGACGAAGAAGAGGATCCTCGAAAACTAGTCTGGTTGGCTCGCGACCACTACAAAATACTGAAGAAACAATCAAGCAGAAGAAAGATGACTAAAATCAAGGGGGAGACCTCCAAAAAGAAATCTAAAGGTAAATTTACAGTATTTGAAAATCCATTATTTACCTTGAATAATATGATTGAACCTTATAAATTAGTTAAAGCAAACATTAGTAAATTGGAACAAGAAGATGAAATATTGAAACATAAGGTCAAAATGCTAGAAAGCCTAATTCACAATTTTGCTAATTCTAAAAACCTAGAATATCATTACAATTATGACGTGACTTAGATGATTACTTTTCTTGCGTATTTTACTATGCTTAGATTTAGGATTGGTTAGAATAAGGACTAAAACGATTAACTGAAATTTGAACAACATAGTATTGGGTGGAGGTGAGATGATAGTACGTTAGGGAAGCCTCTTCTAATAAGGTCAAGTATACTCTACTTGGTCTGTTTAGACTGGTGAAACTAGTCGAAGCTACCGATCCAAGACCCAAACTAGTTAGACCAGAATTTGTCAACAAGTAATTTTGAAAATTGTCAAGGAAAGGGTTGATGATCCAATAAGGTTACGACCAAAGAAGGCCTAGTGCCTCACCAAGACCTGGAAGCCGATTTCTGAAATTCAAATTCAAATTATTCTTTGTCAAATTCAAATCTAACATAAATTTCAATCAATCGTAGATTCAACCATTTTTTTTTCAAAATAAAATTAAAATGGTTTTCAAAATTAATTTAACTTTTCAAAACTAATCATAATCTTTCAAAATAAAATCCTTACTTCTATCAAAACCTGTCTCACAAAAACCCATAAGGTTAACATGCTTGATCACGTAGAACTGGGTGAGACATTGATAAGTACCATTTTATTGATTATTTTAGTTGCTAAAATTCATGTTTGACCCATGTTTTACTTGCTTAATGGTGAATTTACCCTAGGTTTTAGAACTTACTTCTATTTTGGACTTATTTGCAAATCTGCACATATTTGGATTATTTGGCCACTAAATTTTTGATCTATTTTTGTAGGCATAAAAGGTTCATGGACCTAGGGCAATCTGGGTCAAACTTGAGTCGGAAGTGGACCCGGATCAAGTTATCAAGCTTCGGATTAATCCGGACCGTCCGATTCAAGAGCGGCTAAATATGAGCCATCTGGGACCATCTGAAGCAATCCGAGCTAGGGTTAGGGTTGATCAAGCACTCTGATCAAGATCTGAAGGTTTCATCCCAATCAGAGCTCATTCAACCGTTGGATCAAGCTCAGAGGTCTCTAGATCGTTCATTCAAAGATTAGGGTGATCTGGACCATCCATTGCAAATCTGGAGGATCCGAGCTACCACAAGGCAGATCCTGACCCCTGATCATCATCATCAATGTTTGGATTAAATCAGAGCAAGATCAGCCGTTGGATTTCCTCAAATCAATCTGAACCGTCCAATGCTAAGTACTTAATCAAAACCTGCGCAGCTTCCTTCCTCGTCGTGTCTCCGCCATAGTTTCTTCCTTCTTCGTGTTCTTAGCTTTCTTCAGCTGTTTTCTTCAATCCAAGGGGCGCGACCCCTCAATTTCTTGCTTAGATCAAGTTCTTGATCATCAAGAGGAGGTCTAGTGAAGTTTCCAGCTTGAGAATTGCCCAAGAACAGAGCCATTGTGAGGTTTCCGTGGCTCTGCTGTTTGAAGTCGTCGATCTTAGTTGCATTCAATTTACATCACCCGGAGCTATCTGGAGGGGTTCCCTAGAGTGCTCTGACTATCCCCGAATCACCATCGCACTTGGACGCAGCGAGATTGAAGAATTCGAATGGAAATTTAGATTGAGCAGAGTTTGAGCTGGGATTGAATCGCAGAGACAATTTATTGATGGTTTGTGGAGCTTACGGGTTCGAGGCTTTCCCTTGCGTGATGAATAAGGAGGATTTGAGCTAGGGAAGGATTGAGGAGTAGTTTAATTAGTTAATTTCAGTGTTTTAGTTGTAACTTCATTTCTGCCACTTCATTTCTGAAATTCTGAGTAAATTTCTGTAGTGTTTCGGTTCTGAATAGTTTTTGCTTCAATTAGAGTTCTAATTCAGTGTTTCTATTAGCTCGATTGTTTGTGTAACGAACAAGTGCATTTGGATCAGTTTATTTTGCTGCAATTCGTTTCTAAAATTAGTTCCCTGTTGCGTGCCAGTTTTCCTGCTTGTAGCGTATCAACTTTAATTTCTGCATTTCACTCTCCATGTCTGCCATTCTTAGTTAGCACTTCTGAATTTCTAATTAGTGAGCTTAGTTTTTGTCTGAATCGAATCTGAACATTAGAAATTAGTGCTTAATTTCAGCTTGCGTATTCTGCACCTTTTATTTCTGCAATTTTTGCAAACTGTTTTTGCCGTGAAGTTTCTAAATTGTTTCTGAATTTTGCTACTGAATTTTGTCCTGCATTTGCATCACGTGTATTTCAGCTCTTATGAACCTTACATGAACCTTTAGATTGGAGAATTAGATATCAGCTGAATTGTTTGGTTTTGCATCAGATTGTTCTGAAATTCTGGATTAGATTTCTAAAGTTCTTCATCTCATCCCTGCCTTAGTTCATTTCTGCACATATATTGTATCTGAACTCAGCTTCATTTCCTGCCTTTTGGGTGCTTCGGGATTGTAGTTCCTTCATGCGTATCAAATGGTAGACCTGTTTTTGTGTCGAGTAGTGATTCGACACTGATTGGTACCAAGTTAAGTCTTCTGAAATTCCTGCACTTGATCTTAGTTTCAATTGCATTTGGCTGATCCCAAATTCCTTCATTCAATTCTGTTGTTGGTCATTTCTGAACATTACAACTAGCTTAAATTCCAATTGGTTTACATCAGTTTATAGTGTTTCATTTAGAATTAATTGCAGTACACCAGTTTTCTCTCCTTTGCGTGCCAAGTGCTGAAATTTTGCAACTTTGTATCAAGAGGCAGTTTAGGCATTGTTTATCTCATTTTGGTATCAAGTTTGTAAATGGCTTGCACCTTGTATCAAGTAGAGTCTTGGCAATGATTGTGTACTAGTTTGGTTAAAGATTGAGTTGCATTTAATTCGTTTGGAGTAGTAATTTCTGAAGAAGATCTTTGCATTAGTGCTAGTCGAAATCAGATTTGATTAGATAACATCTTGAATTCCAAATTTGACAAGGTTGCATCAGTTGGATAAATTGTCCATTGGTTGAGTTGTTTATTACCATCATTTTGTTTGACTCCTCTATTTTCATTTCTATTTGAAACCAAATCCAATTCACATTCGAAACCCGAAATTCACAAACGACACATAAACACGAGCTTGAATCAAACAAACTCTCAACTAGTCCCCAGGAAAAATACGACCTGTGGCCCCTTTACTACGTTTTCATATTTTGATTGCAAAAAGGGTTTCTAGCATTTATTCATATTTAAATTTGGACCCACATTCGTGACAGTCTATTTTGGGTCCATCAAATTTTTGGCGCCGTTGCTGGGGAAGCAACTAGTTGATTTGTTTGATTTTTGCTTGTGTGCTTATGGGCATATTATTTGATTCTATTTTCTTTTGCTTTATCTTTTGAATACGGTTGCTGCCATTTTTCTTGTTTGTTTTGTGACAGGGCTGCAGGTTCAAAATGTTTTCATCTACTTACCAGCAACCGTGTCAACAATTTCAACAGCAAACCAACCTTTCAATCAGCCACTACAGCAATTTCAACCACAATTCCAGAATTTTCAGCACCCAAATGATCAATTTCAGTCAACAAATCAGTTTTTTCAGCCTTTCCAAAATTTTCAGCAAAATCAACCAAATTTTTAGCCACAAAATCAGAATGGGCAGCCACTATTCCAGAGTTTTCAGCCCCAATTTCAGCAATTCCAGTCCCAATTTCAGCAACCCTATCAACAAGATCAATCATCTTTTCAAGGAATTCAACAAAGGTACCAAGTTAATTCGAATTTCCAACAACTATACCAATCTTCCAACCAACAATTTCAGCCCTATGATCAGAATTTCCAGAATCATAATTTTCAGCCATCTCCACCAAGTTGTGAACCAAGTTTTCAGCAATTTAATCAGCCTATTCAACCATTTTATCAACCCCCACAGTCTCAATTTCAGACTTCACAGCCTACTTACAGTTTTGAGCAGCCTTATGCTACATTTCAAGTCCAACAGGGGTTCCACACCAATCAAGGAGGCTTTGAGAATCCTGATGAGAGTGAGGCTCAATAACAATTGATGGAGATGCTTCAACAAGTCCTACAACAACAGCAAAATTTTCAACAACAACAACAACAGTAAATTTTTCAACAACAACTACAACGCCTTGCAAAATTGGTTGAACAATTCAATCAGATAAAAGTCCAAAGATCAGAACAATTATCTTCTCAAGCTACTCTTAATTCTAAGGGGTATGATGGTGATCTAACCTTGGGAAATGAAGAGATTGTATCAAGTTTAAACACTACAGAGGCCGAATTGCCTGAAAAATTTTCAGCATCCTATTTTCCCATTCAAAACAGCCCCGGAGTTAAGTTTATATCAGTTCAAGGTGACCCTAGTGCATGGCCAAGTCCTTCTTCAAATGATCTTGCAAATTTGGTGGAAGAAAAAGAAGAAAACATCAAAAATAGGGCACCTACAGCATGCATTCCCCCGAAAATTCTTGTTCAAAATTCATTTCCAAATTTTTCAGCTCAAGAAGAAGAAACTGAAGCTCCACAGGACCATTCTAGACTTTTATTTTGTGATGATAGTATTATTGACACTACAAGAAAAAATAGCTTTCCTGACACTTTCTTAATGACATTTATTAGAATGTGTCGTTAATTTATAGATATCATGACATTGATTAAAAATAAATAAAATAAAAACTGATTAGGTATATTGTTATGACATTTATAATAGATGTCACTAAAAGTTTACATTTTAACTCATTTTTTTCTCGAATCTCCCTCCAAAAGTTTCATTTCGCTCTCTGCCCAAACTCATAAGTAATTAAAAGTGATCCCTAATTTTTCACACTCGGGCCCTGTGCTCACGACTCTCCCCCACCGACACCAGCGCCGCGCGACTCTCCCCGGCGTCGTCTACCTCGGCGCTTGCCCCGTCGGCCACCAGCACCAGCCACCAGTGTCGTCTGCTCCGCCGGCTACCAGTGTCGTCTGCTCCGTCGTCTTCCCCGTCGAGATCCAAACCCTAGGTTGCAAGTTTCTTTCCTCTTCCACTGTTTCACGATCCGAACCCTAGGTTGCAAGTTTCAGGTTGCAAGTTTCTATGTGCTCTATTTCGTTTGAAGATTTATAAGTGCAACAGAGCTTCACTCGAAAACTGGGGCTGATGAAGTCGCAAAGACCTCGAAGCCGCCTGCGAGTGTAATGGCCAGACTTATATTGATCATGGTGTGGCGAAAACTAATCCGGAATCCTAACACCTACTCGAGCCTTATCGGTCTCATCTGGTCTCTCGTCTCCTTCAGGTATTGCAGGCTTCCAGTTACACATTTTGAGTTTTTCCATTGTGTAATGTATACAGCAACTGACCATTCCTTTAGGTACGAAATTGAAATGCCTACTATTATTGCAAAATCAATCTCAATACTTTCTGATGCGGGACTGGAAGCCTGCAATACCTGAAGGAGGCCATGTTCAGTCATGAATTAATGCTTGCCTGTTATTTCTGCCTTTCTCGTTTATATGTTCATACTTTTTGAAGGTGGAGAGCATAACTATATATTGCTTATATATGTGAATTTGTGTAAGGGTACAGTTATATTTTGTAGTTGACTGTTAGCTAAACAATCACCCACTATATTATACCATTCCTGCCAACATGAATAGCTTGATATCCATTTTTTTTCAGTTGAGTTCTCAAGTAAGAAGGGGAGCCTTGGCATAACAATAAAGTTGCTGCCATGTGATCTAGAGGTCTCAGGTTTGAGTCTCGGGAACAACCTCTTACAAAGCAAAGGCTGCGTACAATAGACCCTTCACCAGAACCCCACATTGGCGGGAGTTTCGTGCACTGGGCTACCCTTTTTGAGTTCTCATGTAAATTTCTGTTCATTCTTTCTAAATGTAGTGAATCCATTCAAGCAATAATGCTCTGATATCCATTTCATATGTTTTATATGTTATTGGAAAAGTAAACAAAGGTTCCTACAAGGATTAAAAAATCCAGTAGATGACTATTAGGGAGGGTCTGGGCTAGCCAAATGTGGAAAATGCCATTGAGAAAGACGGTCGGCAGTAGTTTCTGCATCTGACCTACACATGTGGCATTCAAATTTACACCATGTATAACGAGGAAGTTTGGTGCCGAGCCTCTTTTATAATATTTTATTGCCTTATTCTATATTTATTTCCTTTGCTTGATATGAGAGCCAACCAAAGAACTATATGTCAAACTGCCTTGTGTTTTTAATTCTGGAAGAATTCGTGCATAGAAGATATAGAAGATATATTAAATCTACCACAATAGTATCAGCTATCACCAAGTTATCAGGTCCTGGAATTATAGTATTCATTCCAGGAGTTCAGCACTCAAGTCAGTTTGATTCTTTATGAGCTTGAGGTGTAGGTAATTGGAATGCTCAAAAGTTGCTGATTTTGGCTTCTGACAGTAAGCATTGAGCACCCATTTGCTTGTGGGTGAGTGGAGATGACAACAATAGAATATATAGGGTGATTTACTGGGCCATTTACAGAACAAGAAGACTTCAGGATCTATTTTCCACTCTTAAAGTGTCTGCCATTTGGTCAATGATTCAACATTTGGAGGAAAAGTTTTCTAGTTCTTCATTTTATTCAAGTTAACATAGCCAACCACAAATATTTGGAGCTCCAGTCATGTAACTGTCCTTAAAATAAAATATTCTTAATATTCAAGATGTCTTTCTTTGAGTTGAGTTAGTACAGAGAACAAATGAATGTGAATTCTATCTTAAGTGGAATTGTCTGCAGACATAAAGAAGTTTCTGAAATACAACAATTGAGTTTGGAATGGTTCTATGTGTTATTCTTACTAGCCTTGTATCATATTTTAGAATCATAAGTTCACTACTACAACTTTATCTGACTTCCTTTTATTTTTTTGATTTAGATTCGTGGGAGTAAACTTCACAACCGAATAAGGTATTCGTTGTACTTCGCTCCAATTCCCTTGATTTTTTATATGCGGTTCCTGGTACTGAATCCTGAGTCCTGACCTTAATGAACATTAAGGTTTCTCCATTTGCAATTTTTTGTTAAAATCTTTACTTATCCAAGCGATTCACTTCAAGTTTGAAGAGGCATGCATGCAAATTAGAATGGTTTTCAGGATCCATGATTGTCAAATTCGGTGGATCTGAATATGGATTGTCCGAGTTGGATCTGCTAAAGCATATCAAATTTCCAGTGATATGCTGCTGGGCATGTCTTCAAGAGCTACTAGAAAAGTGAAGATAAGAACCAAACTCACAATAATCTCACTAAATGAATGACAGTTTGAGAAAAACTAGATGAATCAAGAATTTTTCTCGAACAATTTCTTGTTCTCATTTCAACCAAATGATTCTCACTGCAAGGAGGAGAAAAACTTGTATCCAACAGAGCCTATGACTTCTATGTCTGTTGCTTGTGGAGCTTCTGTTTTTGAAGTTTGGATGAAAATTCCATCGTGGGCTGCTCAGGTTAATTACTTTCTGATGTAGAACAAGTGCAAGAAAAGTTATTACTTTTACTTTTTTTGTTGTATTTATAAACAAGTTGTCAATCTGTGTCAACTAACTCCTTTCATATGCCATGGACATGTCAAACAGGTGTGCTGATTCGTAAAGCGATACAATTCTTGGTTATGCTAACAGCATCCGCACAATTGATGGTGGAACCCATATAGATGGGTTGAAAGCTTCATTAACAAGAACTATCAACAATCTGGGAAAGAAATCTAAGCTTACCAAGGTATTAATTAACCAATGATTATTATATGTTGCCAAAATTCCTGTTTCTTGTGAAAAAATGGCATACCTAGCACATTTTAGGGAATTGAAAATGACTGTTTTCAAAGGTCTCTATAATACCAATTATTTATAAATGTATACATACTATTATGAGGGGTCGTTTGTTATTCATGACAAACAAAAATCATTATTTATTTTTCAGATCAAGAATTTCCTTTGATTCATTTTACAGATTCAAACCTTCAGCGTTCATACAAGTCATTTATCTCCTCTGTACCCTTGGCACATTCTAGCACCCGAATGGACATCTGGCATCCCTATGAATTTTTTGAAATAGCCACATTGAACACTCGAATACAAATTTGCATTGGATAATCAAGCCTAAGTCCAGGTAAGATAGGCTAAACATTATGTTTCAGTAGCTTGATTGAAATAAGATGTAGAGCAACATTCACTCATTTAATTAAAGGAATTAGTAATATGAAATACTTCTAATTCTGCACTTGAAAATTATCATTGCATTTGTAACTCTATTTTTCTTGAAAACAGAAATAAACTTGCTCCCTTGTCTGAAATTTCAATTTTCGAAGGTCCACTTTGGTGAAGGTATAAACTTTTTGATATTGTTTTATACTGATTCCTAACCCAAACTCAAAATCTGTTGCATTCTTTATGGGGATTGATCTAGATTATATATATATTTTTTCTTTATTATATACTTCTTTAATTTTATTTCATCTACACAAACTAATTAATATATGATTTTTTTTATAGGTGACAAATATTGGATTTTGTTTAAGATGTGATGGTTGAAGATTGAAGATGCAGCAAAGTTTGGAAGTTTGGTTATGTTTTGCTTTAGGAGAGATTTAATTTTTTGCTAGTTCTTAAACTAAATACATTGGATACATTTGTGATTGTGATTAGTGCATAGATATTTTTTGAGGTGACCAATTTGACAGTCTTGTATTGTAAAAAAATTGGCAATTATTGATTAGTATTTTAATTTCAATTTAAAATTTTTATTTGTGTTTATGTTAATTAGTTATATGTGTAAATATTTATATCATGAAAATATTAAAAATGGGTGAGATATTTATTAATATATGATATTTTTTATCACAATAGAACATCAAATCATATAGATAAAAATATCATCATAAAATTCATATGAAGACATTCTAAAATGTCATAATAAATAACTATTAATGATAATTTTAAATGTCCTTATAGACTAATATAGCAAACATTTATATGTGTCACTATAAATAACATAACGTGGCATTTTAAATTAACTTTATAAACTATCATTAGTGACATTTTTTATTATGACTATAAATAAAATTCAAGACATTTATAATTGCCTTGATAAATAATTTTAAAGGACATATAAATTTGTCATCATTACTATAATAAAACAACATGTATAAATGTCATTACAAATCTTATAGTGACACTATTTTTTGTCACTATACCAATTATTCATGCTATTAGTGTTGTCACTATTTTTATTTTATAGTGACATTAAGAATTGTCATAAGTGATAATACTTTAGACGACATCACTATAGAGGACATTTTAACTTAATGTCACTATATCAAAAATGTCAGTATAAGTAATATATGATGACACTTTTCAATGTCATTAAAAGCATTTTTTCTTGTAGTGTGATGGTCCTAATTTTTCTGATATTGTTGTTGCAGATATTATAGAAGGAGCATGCATAGGAGATGATTCTACAGGTGTAGGGGATTACACTAAGCCCCATGGACCACCACAAGATTCAGAGGATGAACCAGAAAGTGTAGGGACTTGCATGGTGGAAGCAAGAACCCAAGGATCACCTGCTTTAGTTGAGTGTCCACCAGAACTTGAACCTGAATAGGAGATTGCACATTACCAGGAGAAGGCCACAGTCACATCTACTCTTGTAGAACCTCCAGGTATTCTTAAGCATGATCAGGTAAGTATTCCTCCTATTTTTTCTGAAAATTGCATAGAGATACCTAAAACTGATTTCACTGGTTGTGATACACTTATTGATACATCTTTTGTAGAATTTGATTGTGAAAAATTGATCGAGGTACCTAGTGTTGAATTAGCTGAATATGAAACAGGTGGTTATACATATCATGAAAATGTTGAATGTGAAAAATTTTTAGAAGTGCCTAGACTTGATGTTGATTGTTGTGATGAGTCTTTTGATATATCTTATGCTGAAAATAATTGTGAAAAATTCATTGAGGCACCTAAAGTTGATTTCATTGGTTGTAATACATTGCTTGATACATCCTTGGTAGAAAATAATTGTGAAATTTCTATTGAAGTGCCAAAAATTGATTTTATTATTTGTGATGAGTTTCTGGATGCAAATTTTGTAGGAAATAATTGTGAAAAATTCATTGAGATACCAAAAATTGATTTAATTGGATATGATGCAGTTTTGGATACATTTCATGCAGAGACTGATATTATTTTATTTCTGTCTTACCTTGCACGCTTGAGAGAGGTATTACATTATTTTGCAGGGTCTAGAAGACTTCTGGAGTGGGTGCTCCATCTGAACAGACTCCAGCCTCCTAGAAAATCTTTCAAAAGGCATCAAGAAGGTGGAGTTGATTTTACTCTAATTCAAAGCACTCCACCTCTGACATGGGTCTTGTACCTAAATCGCCTGCGGCCACCGGAGTAAATTTTTGTAAAGTTCAAGTGTGGGGGAGTCCTAATTCTCTCAGCCACCCATGTTCCTCCACTACCACGATGGAGGCTACTTCTGGATCGACTCCGTCCACCAGAAATAAAGGGGAGTTTGTTCCTTCTTGCATTTTTCTTCACTTTTATGACTTCTAGAATTTTCTTTTAAATCGAGTCCTTACTAATAAATGCATGAGTAGAGTAGAATGCATAGGAGTCATTGTAAATACCTTGTTATTTCTTTTGTCACTTTTTCTTGCATAACTAGGAATAAATGTATCCCTCTAGGTTATTCTATAGCATTTTAGAATCTCTTGAAAAATAAATTAAATTTGGTTGTAAAAACTTAGGGTTTGAGCTCAAGGATGAATTCCTGGATGTTTGAGTACTACTTTGCTTTAGATTCTTAATTGAGGACTTGGGATGAATTATTTTTACCTAGTGAAAATTAGCCTTATATTCGTGACACATACATGTGATTGTACTCTAGAACTTGCTTAGGTTCTTTCAAAACCATATTTCTATGATTGGATCACATTTATAGAGATAAATCATTTTACTTCTCATCTCATATCAATTTTTGTAAATTTCCGTTATATCACTTCATATTTCTTATTTCCCCTACCAAATCTCACTCTTTCTATGGACTTGTTTGTTTAGAATGTTTCTTAATGCTACTTTACCCGAGACGGACAAAGATTTAAGTGCGGGGGAGTGACTAGTGTTTTGGGAAAGATTTGGTATCAAAGAGGCATTTCATATCAAGAAAAAAAAAAATTTTTGTGAGGTTCATTTGTGAGGTTGACTCAAAAAGGTGCCAAGTGAGTTGAGTTTGGTGTCAAGCATGAGCAAAAGGATGGAAACAATTGAGGCATCTAGACTCTTGATTATAATTTGAAGATCCAAACAATTTTGTGCCAAGATGAATTCGGTTGAAGAAGAAATTTTTTGTGTAATCCAAATGGCACACAAATGAAGGAAATCTATGCTATGTCAAAAGAGAGAAAAAGTATGTTTCCGAAGTGAGCTTTTTGCTTTTAATTTTAACTTGATGATTACTCCATAAATCATGTTCTTTTTCTAACCATAATGTTTCATTTTGTGGTTCCTGTTGGTGTTTACCGTGACCTTGCCATGTCCCTTAACCTTACTGATTACACCTAATGTCATTTGATCAATTCATTGGTTTATGATTCATTTGATCCAACCAACATGCATGTGATTCATTTTTCTTGCCGTGCCCTTACTTTCTTATCCTTTTTCTTGTGTCATTGATTACATGATCAAACTTGTGTTCACTTCACTAATCAATCCCATATTTATTGCCATGATCTATTCTAATCCCTTAGGAAATCTTCGAAAGGCAAAGAACCGACTGAGGGTACCTCCCGATCCGGGGCTCCCTCTTCTTCTAGACACCAACCTCCTCCTGATGACCGATTTCAAAATGCTCATTTCAAATTTTTCTTTCACAGTCAAACCTTCAAACTCCTACCTTGTCGTACTGTTGACCGAGAGTTTGTTTACGAACACTGTCCTTCAGTACGCCAGATCATTGAGTTCTATGAGCTAGGATCCATTCTCTTCCTTGAGCGGCCAATATATTTTGATTTAGTCTTCGAGTTTTATGACAACATGGTCAGTGGAGAGGGTACGGGGTATAGGACCCGAGTGGCCTATATCGACCTCGACTTTGATTTATCAGCGTTCACTGACTTTCTCGCTTGTCGTCATTCAGATAATGATTTTCCGCTTTACCCTTATCTTCCGAATCCTCTACCAATTCCTTTCGATGGAGTCACTCCTGACTCTATCCACGAGTACTTTTTCGGCCATCCCAAGCCGAGGGGTCCCGGTGAGCCTGCCGGTGATTTTCCCACATTTGCCGCTCTCAGTCTTTCCCCCCCTGATTATGTCCTGTTTAAAATTATCACTAACTGTCTGATACCTATTACTTCGAAGCCCTTAGCAGAAATTCGCTCATTCCACTACTTGATGCTCTACGAGATGCATCGACAGTTAGACTTTGACATCATAGCGACCATCTATTTCTCCATCATCACCTACAGTCAGATCGACCGTCAGACAGTTTACATGCCATTTGGCCATATCATTACTGCCTGGCTTCATTCGGTCGGCATCAACGTGTCACAGGGCAGGATCGTGCCGATGGTTCGGTAGGACTGCCGACTTGGCCGATGCGTGTTGGCCCAGTCTGGCATTATCGTCGAACCACAGGGGATGAGATGGAAGGATAGGAGAGGTCTGGGGGAATTACCTAGGGCGGCCCATGTTCAGATACCCGCTGCTCCGGCTTTTCATCATGAGTCGTCCGCTGCTGCAGAGTGCCACTATGAGCCGGATCCGGATCTTCGTTGGCAGATTGCAGAGCTGGAGCAGACGATCCAGCATGGTCTTCATATGACAGAGCTCTGGCGACAGGAGGTCCGCTCTGAGTTTCAGTCTTACGACCGCAGATTGCTAGCGATTGAGTTCGATGTCTCCGGGGTCCGCTCCCGGCAGGAGGCGTGGTACGAGGAGTGGCGCGCTTGGACTTCTGGTCATCCGTACTAGCCTTCATCTTCTGGAGCTGCGCCCTCTAGCAGCACTGCACCAGGGAGCATCATACCTATTGATGATACATTTGACGATGACCCCCCTGAGGATTGATGATTCTGATGTTGACTATTATGTCTTGATGATGTATTTGACTGTTATGACTTATGATCTGATTGTCCTTACTTTGTGTTGCCTTTGACTATGCTTTGATGTAGTATTCTGCATCTGACTATATGACGATTTCCATGTATGACTTGCTACTCCATGCTTATTACTAGTTCTGGTTTTTACTCTATTCCATGTTCATATGATGTATGTGATTGCTATGTCCTGCTTTATTCTTATCACATGGTTTCATATGCTTTCAAAATTAAATCATATCTTTGTTATTTTGGGAGAACCCCTAGGTTTGAGGGGGAGATTCTTTAAACTTAACAACCAGTCTACATCCTTTTCGGTGTTTGACAAAGGGAGAGAGTGTGGTTGGTTAAGTTTAGGACTACTACGAGTTTAACTGTTGTAGGGGGAGGATCCTGATTCTCCTACGATTCTGACGTTTGAGACAATTGAACTAAAATTCCTAAACTTAAAATCGGGTTGTCAAACAACGAAAAGGGGGAGATTGTTGATGCAGTCTGACCCTGATTGTTGTTTTGGTATTGACACCGATTTTAGTTTAGGTTAATGAGATGATTGAGATTAAGTCTTGGTCGGGGACTGGGCACGGAGTTGGATGAAATCCTAGCTTGGGAAGCAAGGTAGATGAAACCCTGGCTTGGAGGGCTAGGTTGGCCCTGGCTTGGAGGGCCAGGTCCTAGCTTGGAGGGCTAGGTTGGATGAAACCCTGGCTTGGAGGGCCAGGTCCTAGCTTGGAGGGTCAGGTCTTAGCTTGGAGGGTTAGGTTGGATGAAACCTGGCTTGGAGGGCCAGGTCCTAGCTTGGAGGGCTAGGTTGGATGAAACCCTGGCCTGGAGGGCTAGGTCCTAGCTTGGGAAGCTAGGTTGAAGTCCCAGTGAGTGAGACTGGGCATGGAGTCTTGGTCCGGGGGACTGAGCACGAGTCAGAGAAGGCTGGGAGCTCGTTCACTTGACTTAGAGTGGATTTGGCCTTGCCTGGATCGGTCTGGCGATCGATCAGGGAAGTTGGCACGGTGTTCCCTCGTGGATCGGTCTGGTGACCGATCCAGCTGTGTCTGATCGGTCTGGTGACCGATCAGGGAGCATACAGTGACCTTGTTGGGCTACTGATCAACTCCTGATCGGTCTGGTGACCGATCAGGGAGACTATTCAGATCGTTCTGGTGAACGATCAATTGTCGCAAGGTTCTCACTATAACCGATCAGGCTGGAGCCTGATCGGTCAGGAGGTGTCCTGATCAGACCCCAGACCGATCAGGCCACACCCTGATCGGTCTGGTGACTGATCAGGAGGTTTGGACTGCGAAGCTGGAAAATCACACCACGACTTGGGATCGGTCTGGTGATCGATCATGAAGAAGTCACGATTTCTGATTTCTCACTGGGGACCGATCAGGCTGGAACTTGATCGGTCTGGACCCATCCTGATCGGTCTGGTGACCGATCAGGAGTCTCTCTGATCGGTCCGGTGACCGATCAGAAGCTGAACTTTAATTCAAAATGTGCTGTCAGAGCTCTGATCGCGTTCTGATACGCTACTGATATCTGTTCTGAGTCTTCTGATATTTGATCCTCTACTGATTTACTGGTCTAATGAGATGCTAAGTGTGCAGGTAACTCAGGTTTACTCAAGGGGAGTCAAATGGAGGCTTTTGCTACAGTAGGTTTGGTTGTTTCCCGTCTGTAGGAAATAACGTCTTCTGGCGCGAGTTGCAACGGCTGAGAAGCTGATGACCTGGGGCCTGGGGCTCGACTGGAGGGGATTCAGTGAGTCTAGAGGAGGTCAGGGGTAGCTGGGTCATTGCAGGTGAGCAGCTGGTGAGCTGCAGGGCAGCTGGTGACCTGGCGATGGTAAGCAGGTTAAGCTGTGAAGTGGAGAAGGAGCTGATACAGATCTCTTTGTGAACAAGTTATCTCTCCAACTCTTGAGCATTCATTCAACACTTTGAAGCGATCTCTTGACAAGAAGCAACCTTGAGTCTGTGGAGGAAGTCGCGAGTGGATCAGCAAGCAAACAAAGAGCTGGGAGCTCTTGTGTTGGTGGTGTTGTGCTGTGCTCGGTGATCTGTTCTTCGATTCTCATCCTTGTGCTTTGTATGCGATCTGTAAGATCTCCTTGTTGTCTCTGTGCTTAATTCCTGATACTTTTGAGACCATTTGTGTGGAGAGGTTTCTCCACCGAGAAGGAGGATTTGATATCCGGATTTCCAAGGCTTGATCTGCCGACGATCAAGGGATCGCCCACCTCACGGGCACGCCAAAGAGTAGGGGCAAGTTATCCCCGAACCTTGTAAATCCTCTTTGTTAGCGTTTTGAGCTTGTGCTTAGGTTAGGGTTTTAGTTTCTGCAATACTCTGTTTTGTATTTCTCTTCCGCTGCTACTAACCTGATCACGCAGAAAACCTAAAAGTTCAAAGAAATTTGTGTTTGGCTACATTCACCCCCCCTCTCTAGCCATCCAAGCACCAACATTCCCTTGTCAGCAAAGCTTACCGAGTCTACAACAAGAAGTCTAAGTTAGTTGAAGAATCTTCTGATGTTGCATTTGAGAAGACCCCAAACGTGATTGATCATTCAGGAGATGTAGAAGGAGTTCAATTCAAACTTAGGAGATTAGAATTGGATTAAAGTCCAAGTATTGGAGGTGTTGCGAATGAGTCTGATGATGGTGAGCCTAGACTACATGGAGCTCAGCCTGACCCTGAGTCTGAGCCTGTGTCTAGTGAAACCATCCAATAAGCACCTCCAACACCAAGGCAAACTAGGTTAGCCTCTAGTCATCCCCAAGATCAAATTGTTGGAGATATCCATCGTGGGGTTAGAACTAGATCATTCTTTAGGAATGAGCTAATGAGGTCGCCTTGATTTCTGAAATTGAACCTAGGGTAGTTGACGAGGCATTACATGATCCCAATTGGATTATTGCTATTCAAGATGAGTTAAGTCAATTTGAGAGAAGCCAAGTTTGAGACTTAGTTCCTAGACCTAAAAAGACTACAATTATTGGAACTAAATGGGCCTTCAAGAACAAATTGAACCATAAGGGAGAAACGTAAGAAACAAGGCACGCTTAGTAGTCAAGGGCTATAGTTAAGTTAAAGGCCTTGATAACGATGAGACATATGCTCCCGTGGCACGATTAAAGTCCATTCGACTGATGCTTGCATTTTCAGCACATAGAGATTTCAAACTCTATCAAATGGATGTGAAATCGGCCTTCTATGTTGAACAACCACCGGGGTTTGAAATTTCTGAATATCCAAACCACGTGTTTAACTAACGAAGGCTCTTTATGGGCTAAAACAAGCACCTCATGCTTGGTATGAGCGGTTGTCAACATTTTTGATTGAAAAATACTTCGTGAGATGTCAAATAGACCCTACACTATTCCTACGTAGAGATGGTGAAAATATTTTTGTAGCCCAAGTATATGTCGATGACATAATTTGTGGCTCCAACAACAAGGGCTATTTGAATGAGTTCATTGAGCACATGGAGAGTGAGTTTGAGATGAGTCTAGTGGGAGAACTGACTTTTTTCCTTGGACTTGAAATCAAACAAACAAGAGAAGGAATTCATGTGCATCAATCCAAATACACTCAAGAGATGCTCAAGAAATTCAATATGAGTCATTCAAAGGAGGTAACCACTCCCATGGCGACTAACACATGATTAGATAATGATGAGAGTGGGAAGCCAGTTGATTTTACCCAATATAGAAGCATGATTGGTAGTTTGCTATATCTCACAGCGAGTCGCCCGGACATTCTTTTTGCTGTGGGTATGTGCGCTAGGTACCAAGTATGTACCAAGGAATCTCATTTAATTGCTGTTAAGAGGATTTTGAGATACCTTAAGGGCACTATTGGAGTTGGTCTATGGTACCCCCGTACAGTGTCTTTTGATTTGATAGGCTATATCGATTCCGACTATGCTGGGTGCAAGTTGGATCGGAAAAGCACAAGTGGGGGTTGTCAATTCTTAGGATCATCTTTGGTGAGTTGGTCAAGTCGGAAGCAACATTGTGTTGCTCTCTCCACGACCGAGGCGGAGTATATTGTCATGGGGAAGAGTGTATCACAATTATTGTGGATGATACACACCTTAGAGGACTATGAATTATCTTACAAGGGTGTGCAAGTGTTGTGTGACAACATAAGCACCATAAACCTTACAAAAAATCCAGTCCACCATTCAAGGATCGAACACATTGAAGTGCGTCATCACTTCATTAGAGATCATGTTGCTAGAGGAGATATTATACTCTCACATGTTGAGTCAAAATCTAATCTAGCGGACATTTTCACCAAACCACTCCCCGAAAGTGAATTTAGCTTTTTAAGGAGGGAGTTGGGGATGTGTCGTGCACAATAGGATCATTGTAAAAACCCTTCATGGTCATTCCTAATTGCTGGGCAACTTGGGGACATCTCACACAAACTATAAGATCTAACAAAATATTTTTGTATTGCTAGAAATGGGGTGAGATGTTAGGATCAACTAAATTATTCAAAATGTATAATGCACCCATTGAATAATGAGGTTGAAGAGATAATGATCATTAATTTGACCAAGTATGGGGAAAACCAATGCATAATACATGTGTATTTGGTTCCAAGAACATACTTGGACATTCCAATCAAGTAAATTTGGTTGGAGCATTGTTTTTGATACAAACTTGATACAAACTTGTTTTGGGATTTTAAATCCATAAGGAAACGACCTTCCACTTGATTCATGTGTGGAGGAATAAATTTTGGTTAAGGGAACACCTTTAGAATCAAAGAAATTAAATTCTTAGTGTATGAGAATGGTTGTTGGAAAGAAAATAATAAAAAGGGGTGTTTGAAATGATTTCAGGAGTTTCTGGAACATATCAGAGTTTCAGAAACTTATCTAAAATCTGATCGGTCCACCGACCGATCCAACACATTTCTGTATGGCACAGAATCACGTGTGATCGGTCCATAGATCGATCAGGAATCACCCTGATCGGTCATGGTGACCGATCATGCATCAGTCTGATCGGTCAAGTAGACCGATCAGGATACTTTCCTGGGTATAAGCCATCGAGCAACACGCCTCCGGGGAGTTTTATGCCTTCTACTGACACTGATATACCTGCATTTGATCCGATGCAGTTCGATGTCCCACGTGCTCCTGATGATCATGACTGATGTACCTTTGATGTCAGCTTTGACTTATGAATATTGTTGATATTTTCTTCTGACTATGTGTCTGATGACATTATGCTATGCTTGTTTCGATTTTTATTTCAGTCATCAGCTATATTTTGTTTTTACTCCTTACTCCATTACATAGTGGCATATGATGTATACACGTATTTTGCCATGATATATTTCTGTTATATGTCTTTCATATGCCTTTCAAATATTACTCTTCGTTTTTTTAGTTTTGGGGAGAGACCCTTGTTTTAAGCGGGAGATTTTAAACTTAATAACCAGTCTACACCCTTTTCGGTGTTTAACAAAGGGGGAGAGGATGGTTAGTTAGGTTTAGGATTTATTTTCTTTACCTGTTAACGAAATTAACTATTGTAGGGGGAGGATTCGGATTCCCTTGCAATAATAAACTTGACTCTTATTTTCACCTAATACCTAAACTTAAATCGTGTTGTCAAACAACAAAAAGGGGGAGATTGTTGATGCTGTCTGACCTGATTGTTGTTTTGATGTTGACACAGATTTAAGTTCGGTTGAGTGAGAATTGAGATGAGATAGTTAAGTTCGGATTAAGTGTACTGGTCAGAGAGGGCTCGGTAGCTCGTTCTCTGGACCGGGATGAGTCAGAGAGGGCTCGGTAGCTCGTTCTCCGGACTCTGGTCAGAGAGGGCTCGGTAGCTCGTTCTCCGAACTCTGGTCAGAGAGGGCTCGGTAGCTCGTTCTCTGGACCGGGATAAGTCAGAGAGGGCTCGGTAGCTTGTTCTCCGGACCAAACTGAGTCAGAGAGGGCAAGGGAGCTTGTTCTCTGGACTCAGGGTCTAACTTGAGTTAGTCATGGTCAGAATTGGCCATGAATTAATCAAATGATCAGAGCAAAGTTGGCTGGATCGGTCTAAAATCCGATTAGGGAGTTGGCACAAACTCTCTTGATGGTGGATCGGTCACAAGACCGATCCAGGATGTCTGATCGGTCTGTTGACCGATCCAGAAAGCTTCTGAGGAAACAGAAGGTTTTCTGAACGGTAAGGTGACAGATCAGCAAACATTCTGTGTGGTCACAGAAAGACTGTGATCGATCAATGGATCGATCACAAGAATCTCTGATCGGTCTGTGTGACCGATCAGAACAGACCTGGACCGATCAGGATAGATCCTGATCGGTCAGGCACTTGCCTGATCGGTCAGGCACTTGCCTGATCGGTCACCTTGACCGATCAGGTGCTTTGACTGAAATTCCAGTGAGTTTAGGGATCGGTCAGTGAGACCGGTCAGAACATCACTGAACCAATCAGGATAGAGTCTGATGGGTCAGGAGGTTGTCTGATCGGTCAAGGTGACCGATCAACACCTCTGAACTTTAATTCAAATTGTTGTCAGCGCAGTTCTGATTTCTGATTTGCTTCGCTAATGAATCTGTAAGTGTGCAGACAACACAGAGCTTTGAATTTCAAATGAAGGAGCAAGAAGAAGGGTCAAGGGTAACTTTCCATGGTGCTATTTTGTTTGATACACATTTGCAGGTTTCAACGGCATCTGACCTGAAGCTTCAGCTGAAGAGAATGACTTCAATCCTTGCGGATTGGGGTGATTCAACCAAATGGAAGGCTAAGGTTGAGTCAGCCGACACCAGTATAAAAGGTAGTTCGACCCCTCGAACGCGGGGGGAGGCGGGGCCCGAGGGGAGAGGTTAAATCGTGTCCTTGGCTTCTTCATCCCCCGTGCGAGCACGGGCTATCCAGCCCCATCACAAATCCCTCCTTTCAGATCTGATCGAAGGAAGTATGGCTGACTGATTAGACTAGTGTCGGGATGAAGAAGCTACACTCGCCTAAGCTTTTTGTTTTGAGCAGAGAAAACTTTCTGGATCTTTCATCCAGAGTTCCCAGGAATCTCCCTTATAGTGCTTTTCCCAGAAAGGTTTTTCCGCTTCCCGAAGGTTTATAAGAATGCCTCTTTTCTCAGGATTAACGGTGCATGATTTCCTTTCTGGAAGGTAGTCGGATGCTTCACACGAGTGCGGTAATGCCACGTGTTATAACGGCTATCCTCCCCAGTCCCCTTGGTCGTGTGCGGGTACAGCTATCTCGCAACAATCAGCTATCTGGGCGAAGCGGTTCCTGGCTTTCCACGTGTCTTCTCCCCATTGTGCCCCAAGCGGATGTCTACCGAGATATAAAAAAGGGAAGGGGGGGGGGGGGGGGGGGGGAGAAAGTGGACACCGGCCCATATTTTTGGTTCGGCGACTAGGTGCACTTCGGCGTTCTATCCTGTAGAGCTTCTTCTGCATGTGAGTACTTCATCTTTTTCTCCCTTTCTGTATAGGGGTCATGGAGAGCTATCGAGCGGAATGGTACGAATCCGCCTCTTCGAGAGTAAGGCCAGAGGCCCTGCAAGCAGCCAGCGAGGCATATGGGGTCCCGGCCGAGATGGCGATGGTCATCCCTAACGTGGACCAGAAACCCGTGGAGCCCCCAGCAGGCATGCTGACCTTCTTCTTAGGACAGATAGAGCTAGGACTTCATTTTCCTATCTCCCCTTCTTCACAAACATAGCTTCTTACTTTAACATTCCGTTGTATCAGATGGCTCCTAATGCCTTCGCTCAGATGGGGGGCATATATTATCTTCAAGCTTTTCGATCTCCCTTTGACTCGCCATCTTTTCCATTCCTTCTTCCTCCCGATAGGATCGAGAGGGGTTTTCAGCTTTGCGGCCCGTCCGAGCCATAAATTTTTGGGAGGATTTCCTGTAGGACCGGTGTCGTCGATAGAGAGGGGGTGAATATCGACCTTAAAAATTCTTTCGCGGAAACTCGTAAACTTAAGAGTAATTGTTCTGGATAGAGCGTTAGTAGCACAGCGGAAAATAAAACAGAAAGAATAAAAGACAACACAGCGCTTGCGGGATTTTTACTTGGTTCCCAACCCCCCAGGGTCGGTACATCCAAGGCCTAAGCACGGGAACGCCCGTCCACTAATGGCCTCCTTTCCGGACTTTCTGGAGGCGGAGAAACCTGTCTTACAGTGCAGATATTACACTAAAAATATATGAAAAATAAGTGATGAAAGTAAATCAAACCAACTGAAATGAATCGAAGCCTCGACCGATCTGGATCTCCGAAGTGCCGCTCACTTTCTCCCGGAGCCTCCTTGGTCACAGAGCTTCGTCGTTAGCGCGTTTCTTCTATTTGGAGTGCTCAGAATGATTCTGGAAGGTGTATATTGAGCCTTGGGGTCGAAGCCCCTTTTATAGGCTTCATTCGGGCGCCTGTGTTGATGGGGGTGCCTACAAGTGGTCTTTCCTACGCGATCTCTTATTCGCAGGCTCGGTCAGCGCTTATCCATCTTCACAGGGGCGCCTGAGCTGATGGGGGTGCCCGTATGGTCCCAGGCGCCTGAATGAAGGTCTATCTCTGCTTTGAACTCGTAGCAGCAAATACAGCTTTCAACCAGGGCGCCTGTATCATCCCGGGCGCCTGAATGAAAGCTTGTTATGCCTTCTTTGACTGACACTGTTTTTCTTCTTTGACTGGGGCGCCCCTATTGATGGGAGCGCCTGATTCCATTGGGGCACCCCCATTGATGGGGGTGCCTAGGGCCTCCTCTTTCCAGCCTTTTGCCTGCTTCGTCTCCACTTTTAGGTACCTGCAAGATACATGAAAACAAGGCAAATACACATACAATCTTAACCTTAAGGACTTGGTTCTGACTTCGGATTTCCATGAACCCTAGGTCGAACTGATGCAAGTTCCCACCCCCGAGAACGCGCCTTTCACCTACTCCTTTTAAGAGATGGTTACCACCCTGTCCATTCGGGTGGACTTTTGCTTAGCCTCCGATACTCTTGGATCTCGAGACGTCCGACCCTTGACCCATCTCTACTACTGTCGTTAGGCATCGCTCAGCTAAGTTGCTCAATCCCTCGGACCAAGACTTCGTGCCCAAACCCTAAGTCCAAGACTTCGATGCCCAACCCTCGGCCAGGACTTCTTGCCAGTCCTCGACCAGGACTTCGTGCCCAACTTCCGGTCAGGTCTTCGGTGCCCAGTCCTCGACCAGGACTTCGTGCCCAACTTCCGGTCAGGTCTTCGGTGCCCAGCCCTTTGCCATGACTTAGTGCCCAATTCTTCGAACCAGGACTTATTGCCTAGGTTTACTAGGACTTTCTTTTCGCTTCGGTACTTTCTTCACTCACCATTCCCTTGTTCAATATATCACTGACTTAAGCATATTGTCAAACATTAAAACATTCAGAGGAGAACATCACTGATGCAACTTGCACCAACATTTCCTTCTTCGCACAAAGGGTGGAAAGAGAAATTCTTCTTCATTCGCCTATCGTCAATGCCCTTCAGCCCTCTGTGTTGGATAGCGGATTTGCCGACTCCCCCCCCCCTCCTCCCCCCCCCCCCCCCTCCTCCTCTTAGAGGGCTTTCTTCACAGCCCCGCATGTCATCATGCTAGAGAGGTACTTTCAGGCATGGAATTCAGTGGCCCGGGGCTGGTGCAGAGCGAAGAACTTATGTACCGGACGGGCCTTAGCCCTAAAGTAACGCAGATTAGCCCCAACCTAGGTATGTCCGTCTCTTTCTTCCATGCACATTGGTTCCGACTGATGTCTTTTCTAATTGGCTTCTGCAAAGGAAGTCATGTATGCCAAGGCGATGAGTAGGCTCATCAAGTGGGAGGAGGCCAACAAGGAGGCCCTGAATCCTCCTCCGATTGTTTCTGACACTCCTTGAGTCCCCGCCGAGTCTAGCGAGGGGCCCGCTGTCTCGCCTCGTAGGGTCGCTCCCTCCGCGGGGTCGATGTTACTGTTACATCGGCCGAAAAGCAAGCGTCCCCAGTCCCGCCGGCTGCACCAGTAACGGATTCCTCCTCCAGGGGTGTCTCCTCCTTAGGCCCGAGCAACCCTGACAAGGGGGGGGCAAAAAATCTACTTCCTCCGTTACCCCGACGGTTATTCGGCCCTTCGGTCGGCAGAAGCGGTGGCTCCCCAAGGGCTTGGTCCCTTCCTGGAAAAAGCGATGTCCCATCCGTTTCTCTCCTTTGCCCTCGGTTCCTGAGGAAACGGTTCTGCCTACCGAGGTAGCCTCGCCTGCCTCGGCCTAGCCCGTTTCCATTCCCGAGGTGGCCCCTTGGTGTGCCCTTCCTGCTTCGTCGATCCAACTGTCCCTCCGACGGGTAAGGAGGCGTCGCGTATTCAATTCCGTATGAAACTAGATCGACTTAGGGAGAGGTTGGATGCAGCATTGGAGGTCTCCTGGCAGTCCCCCTCCATGGTGCAATTGAAGGAGACATCGACTGAGAGGGCTTTGCCGGAGGGGATTTCCAGACCTGAAGGGATGGACTCCGATTCCCCCGGCGTGCCTACTGAGGTTCATGTCGTCCAGCATCCTCCCGTTTGCTCGCTCTCTCTGCTGATCGAAGAGCAGGGCAACATACCCCGCCCTCCAGCCGAGGTAGTCATGCGGGTCTCTGCCGGGCCACTAGCCAGTCTTCGGAAGACCCTTCTGCAGGTGCGAATTACTATAGTATTTGACTATCTTATGGTCCGGCCGCTAATCCTTCGGTGTGATGTCAGGCAGCTGAGGATTGCCTGGTGATTGGTCGGGGCCTGTGTTCTGAGCCCCAAGCGGAGGCCTTACTCCAGCAAGCCCTAAAGGCGGAGGCGACCGCGAGTTTTGAGCATTGGTCCGGGTGAAGCAGGCCGACAACAACAAAGCTCTCCATGAGGAAGTAGAGTAGCTGAGGAAGCTTTTGAACGACACCGAGCAGGCCCTCAGGAGTTCCCGACACCGGGAATGCCTAGCGTCCGAGAAGGCTGTGTCGGTTACCCAGGATCTTCTTCGGGTGACGCAGGAGAGAGACTAGCTCCAGGCGAGAGAGAAGGAGCTATGGAGCCAAATGGAGTCACGACTCTTGATGGCTACTGACCGTGCATTTGTCCTGGAGGATAACCTAATCCAAGCTCGGGCGGATGAGCGGGCAGCATCTGAGAGGCTCAGGGAAGCCCTAATTGAGCAAGATGATATGTCTGCTGAGCTAAGGTGGCTAAGACGGTCCGTTGAGGCTACCGAGGCTTCGGCCTCTCAGGAAGACGAGAGGGGCTTCAGGGCGAAGTTCCTGGGCTCGGAGGAGTTTCGCGCCATTGTAGCCGACCAAGTAATGGAGCATTTACAGCAGGGCTTTCATGGGGCCCTTGGCGGGCTGAAGAAGGAAAAGTTCTTACCTCCCGATGATGGCTCGAGAATGTAAATACCCTTCGACCTGTGTACAGGTCTCCGCCTGAGGCCTCGAGCGGTCTGATATGGACATGTTCGGCTATATTAATACTGCTTATCCTTTTCCCTATTCCCTGTGTGTGGGAGTTCTTGTATGATGCGCTTTTTGTTTTTGTGTGCGGGCTCCACCAATGACTGCCTTCGAGGCGGATACTAGAAGTCATATCCCTGCACCCTGCATTTAGATCGGCGAAGTCTCGTTGCTGGTCTATGCTTGATAAGGTGCAAGGGTGGTTTTCGAATCGTCTGCTCCGTATTATTTGCAATCTCATTGATTGGACCCATTAAGAGTCGTGAGTTCCTAGGCGTAGTAAGGGCGCGTCAGTCGAAAAGACGCTTGGCGTTACGGCATCTGCCACGCCTTAACTGCTCAGAGGGAATCCCAGCACTATAAATAGGGGGATGGGGGGAGCTAGCTTTCTCCATTCCTCTGGTTTTTGCTTGCTTCCCTCTGTTATTACGTGTATCTTCCATGTCCCTTTTGTGAACCCCCGTGATATTCTTGGATGAGGGGCTAGACAGGGGTAGAGGCCTTTGTGTCACCCCCTTCACTGGAGAGCATGATGGAGATGATGCCCGAGGTCTCGTTGAAGATTCTGGGGGAGGTGGAACTCCCGATTTATCCATGGAGTTCGGAAAGGACCTTATGTGGCCCTCCAGGGGGCATGGGGGAGATGACCCATCCTGCCGGTCCCCAAGCCCCTGGTCGGCCGGTGGCGGTATACCCCATGCACCATCGGCTTCTCATTTTCTCGGGAAGACGAGGGTATCTGTGGGGTACGTCGTTACCAGGGGCGCCGTGTGTTTCTTGAGAATATTTCCATCTGTTTTTCTGTCCACCCCGGGTATTTTTTTCTCGACCTGTACTCGGGTGGCGGCCCAGAGTTACGCCTTCTCGTGCTCCAAAGAATATTTCCATCTATTTTGCTGTCCACCCCGGGTATTTTTTTCTCGACCTGTACTCGAGTGGCGGCCCGGAGTTACACCTTCTCGTGCTCCGGAGAGAAATTGCGGCGGCTTATACCCCCTCCCCCTGTTAAGGCAATTCTTCTTTGCGTCTTTACACTCTCCGGGGAGAAATTGCGGCGGCTCATACCCCCTCCTCTTTTTTCTGCCTGTTTACAGCGAAGATCGAGGGTGTCCTGCACATGTGTTACCTTAGCATCAATCTTCATTCCGGACAACCCCGAGGGAGTACCTGAGCTACTCATGTGTTACTTCAGGAATCCATCTTCGTCTCAGACTGCTCGACGTGAGAACCTAAGCGGCTTATGTGTTATCTCAGGCGTCCATCTTCATCTCAGACTGCTCGACGGGAGAACCCAAGAGGCTCATGTGTTACCTTAGGCATCCATCTACATTCTGGACCACTCGGAGACTACTTGGTGTGTCTTAGTAACTCACCTAGATGTATGTCCTCATGTATTGCCTCATATAAATAAATAATTCTTTTCGGATATTGCCTTGTACTGTTCTCTTGATTCTTCAAAAGGTGTGTATGTCTGGTTGTCTTCGTTTTGGAACCAGTTAAGCTCCCCGTGTGGCGAAGGAATAGGGCCCAGGTTCGCCTAGTCGGGTGCGCATGCCCTGGGACCAAGCCCAAGTGCCCCTGGTTATAGGCTGCACCGCGGGGCATTACTTGGACGGACGCGTAGGTCTCGAACCAAACCTAAGTACCCCGGGCGTCGGCTGGACCGCAGGGCATTAGGGTTTTAGATTACTTGGACGGGCGCGTAGGTCCCGAATCAAGCCTAAGTACCCCGAGCGTCAGCTGGACCGCAGGGCATTACGGTTTTAGATTACTTGGATGGGCACGTAGGTCCCGAACCAAGCCTAAGTACCCCGGTCGTCGGCTAGACCGCAGGGCATTAGGGTTTTAGATTACTTGGACGAGTGTGTAAATCCCGAACCAAGCCTAAGTACCTCGGGCGTCGGCTGAACCGCAGGGCATTAGGGTTTTAGATTACTTGGACGGGCGCGTAGGTCCCGAACCAAGCCTAAATACCCTGGGCGTCGGCTGGACCGCAAGGCATTAGGGTTTTAGATTACTTGGACGGGCGCGTAAGTCCCGAACCAAGCCTAAGTACCCCGGGCGTCAGTTGGACCGCAGGACATTAGGGTTTTGATTACTTGGACGGGCGCATAAGTCCCGAACCAAGCCTAAGTACCCCAGACATCGGCTGGACCGCAGGGCATTAGGGTTTTAGATTACTTGGACAGGCGCGTAAGTCCCGAACCAAGCCTAAGTACCCCGGGCGTCGGCTGGACGGCAGGGCATTAGGGTTTTAGATTACTTGGACGGGTGCGTAAGTCCTGAACCAAGCCTAAATACCCGGGCATCGGCTGGACCGCAGGGCATTAGGGTTTTAGATTACTTGGACGGACGTGTAAGTCCCGAACCAAGCCTAAGTACCCCGGGCGTCGGCTGGACTGCAGGGCATTAGGATTTTAGATAACTTGGACGGGCGCGTAAGTCCCGAGCTAAGCCTAAGTACCCCGGGCGTCTGCTGGACTGCAGGGCATTAGAGTTTTAGATTACTTGGGCGGGCGCGTAAGTCCCGAACCAAGCCTAATACCCCGGGCGTCGGCTGGACCGCAGGGCATTAGGGTTTTAGATAACTTGGACGAGCGCGTAAGTCCCGAACTAAGCCTAAGTACCCCGGGCGTCGGCTAAACTGCAGGGCATTAGGGTTTTAGATTATTTGGGCGGGCGCGTAAGTCCCGAACCAAGCCTAAGTACCCTGAGCGTCGGCTGGACCGCAAGGCATTAGGGTTGTAGATTACTTGGACGGGCACGTAAGTCCCGAACCAAGCCTAAGTACCCCGGGCGTCAGATGGACCGCAGGGCATTAGGGTTTTAGATTACTTGGGAGCACACTTGTCATTTTGAAAAGAAGCATTCCATTTTATTACTTGATTTGGCTGCAAGCGCACAGAAAGACATAGACAGCTGCACTAAGCAAATTCCAGATTTTATCGGGACATAAGGGACCGGGGATCTTAACATTCCTCCAGGCTTCGTGGGTTCTTCCTAGACTCGGACCTGACCTCGCCGCTGTAGCACCTTCGCGAAACAAGCTGATCCCCTTGGACCTCCACTACTCGATCGGCCACCAGGAACTTGATCTTCTGGTGCATACAGAGACCACCGCCTGGAAGGTGCTGAGTGCTGGTCGACCCAAGATAACATTATAGGAGGAAGGCGCGCCCACAATTAAGAAAGGAGTCCTCCGGGTTCTCTCAAGCCTGTCGCTGCCCAGCGAGAGTGACAAGGTAATCTGCCCTAAAGGTTATACGCGATATCCTGTGAAACCAAACAAGGGGGTAGAGACAGGGATCAATTCATCCTCGTCTATCTGCATCTGCTCCCAAGCCGCTCTGTACAGAATATTCACGGAACTCCCCGTGTCTACGAAGATGCGTTTCACCTCATAATTGGCGATGCGAGCCACGATCACTATGGCGTCCTCATGCGGAGCTTCCACTTCTTCTAGGTCGGATGGCCCAAACGAGATAGTCGGGCCCACCACCTGGCTTCGGCTTGTCCCGATGGAGTAGTTTTCCAACCGCCGTGTGTACAACTTCCGGGCTCGGTTAGAGTCGCCCCCGGTAGGTCCTCCGGAGATGACCCCCACATGGCCCGAAGGGGGGCCCCACATAGGAGCTTTGCCCTTTTGAGGATCTCTCTCCAAGGAGAGGGATTTTCGGGGCGCGGGTCCCCGGCTCCTGCCTCTGGATCGCGATCGAGACCGCGGTCGGACTTCGTTTTCCCGTGCAGGCCGTCGCCGAGGGGAAAGGCTTCGTCGTGGCGACCTTCGGGGATACCCTGACTTATTCCATTTTTTCCGCGGTTTGACATCCACTTCCTCGGAGAACTTCTTCTTCAGGGCATGACACTCTTATGTGGAGTGAGTCGAACTGCCATGATAATTGCAGTACTTGGGCAGTGTCTCCGGCTGCTCGGTGTCTACTGTCTCCACCAACCGACGCCTGCCAGTCCAGTGATCCCTTCCGGGCGGTAGGTCTTTTCCCCTCGCTGGAGCTGGGGGCTCCTTCCTATCCGACCGGGGGGCTGTGGGGGAAGGAGCTCCAACTGGATCCTTGCGCCGGGCATACAGTACTTCCTCTACGTTGACATGCTTGACTGAGCGTCCTATCAAGTCATCAAAACTGGCGGGGGCCTTTCTCACCAAGGACCGAAAGAAATCTCCTTCCGCGAGCCCTTGAGTGCAGGCGCTGACGAGTATCTCTGATGTTGCGCTAGGCACATCCTGTGCCACCCGATTGAACCTCTGTATGTACTCCTTGAGCGGTTCCTTAGGCTTTTGCTTAAGAGCGAACAGGTTGAGTGCTGTCTTCTGGTAGCACCGGCTACTCGCGAAATGGTAGGAAAAGGCCGGTTTGAATTCTGCGAAGGAGTTGATGGAACCTTGGGGCAGCCTCTGGAACCACCGTTGCGCTGCTCCAGACAAGGTGTTCAAAAACACCCGACACTTCACTCCATCAGTATATTGGTGCAGAAGTGCCGCATTTTCGAACTTACAGATGTGATCTTTTGGATCTGTCTTCCCATCATACTCAGGGATCCCCGGCCCACAAAACTGCTTCGGCATGGGGTCCTCCATAATTTCCGACGAGAAAGGGGTGGATGGAGTCTTCTGGAAGATCTTGGGTTCATCCCTCCTTCCCGGTCCCTCATCATGCCTCTGAGCACTGGAGGCTACTAAGTGGGCCTTCTCCCCCTCTATAGGGGATTCTCTAGGAGGGCTTTGGGTTGCGCCGTCCTGTTGCCCCACAGGGGTCACGGACCTTCTGGAGTGCGAGGCGGAGATTCTGGGGATCTCCCCCCTCGCCGGATCCGCCGGTTGCGGGGCAGGCTGTTCGATTTGGTGTTGCTCCTAGGCTTCCTTGATGGCGTTAGCCACCATGCGGTCAAACTCCTCTCGCGTGAAAGTGAGGGGCTACTCATCCGGTCCTGCCATCGGCGCTCCTTCAGGTGCTTTTGTTGTATTCCCACAGACGACGCAAAATTTGTTCCGGAAGGAGTCGTCGGCGATGGCCAGTCCCTGAGGATCAATTCCTGCAGAGATTACTACGTCGCTGAGGAACTCGAGGATCCTGCGAAAGTAACACAGGCGTTAGGGGACATGCCGGCAGGGGTCCAGCGGAGTCCACTCCAACGCTCAAGTTAGTAGGGTGTCTGAATGGTGAGAAAGAAAGATAAAGTGTAGAGATGAGAGATCGTTCCTCCTTGCCGGAGGGGTTAAACTACCCTTTATACTGGTGTCGGCTGACTGATCGCGCCCCTTTTAGCAGTGCCACGTTGCCGATATCCAGGCCGCACCCCCTGCTTTCGGGGGTAAAGGGGTATCTGTTGGTGCAGAATGTACCCAAGTCAAACCTGTGTTTTGATAATGGCAACATAGGTCAAAAGTTAAGTCTTTATTGTTTTTCTAACAAGTTAATCTAGTGTGCAGAAAAAGCCCTAGCGAAGGACTGCTAGGCACTGGCGAAGGAATGCCAGGGAGATAAGCCCTAGCAAAGGACCGCTAGGCACTGGCAAAGGAATGCCAGAGTCAAAAGCCCTAGCGAAGGACTGCTAGGCACCAGGCGAAGGACAGCCTGGGACTGAAGCCCTAGCGAAGGACTGCTAGGCAACTAGCGAAGGACTGCCAGTTTACAAGACCTGACAAAGGACCGTCAGGCAAAAGTCCAACCAAAGGAGCGGTTGGCATCAGGTAATTTCTCCCGAGAGGAGTAGGTGAGGACGCGTTCCCCGTCGAGGGAATAGTAGGTGTCGGTTCGACCTAGGGCTCCATTTTGGAGACCAAAGTCAGAACCAAGACAGCTAAGGCTGTATAAATCTAATAAATTATTATGTTATTGTGTTTTGGACTAACCCTGGATGCAGGACCAAAGGAACGTGTGTCTACAGCTCAGAAAGCCTCAAAGGAGAGAGGCAAGGCTGAGTAGGGCGCCCGGAGTGTCCCGGGCGCCCCCAAGGTTCATACAAAACAAATCAAAGCAAAGAGGGTTCGAACAGCTGCTGGGCGGGGCGCCCCCGTGCTCCCGTGCGCCCCCAGCGTCCTGGACGCCCCCATGCGCATACCTCGAACCAAAAGCCTTCGAAGCCAGAAGATAAGGTTTGACCCGGTCAATCCGGGTGCCCCGAGCGCTCCGGGCGCCCCGGTCAAAGCGGATCCAGAGGATCAGACGTGACCGAGAGCTCTGCGGATCAGAGGCCACGTGGGGGCGCCCCCGACATCCCGGGCGCCCCCAGGCCCTATATAAAGGGCCTTCGACCAAGGCTTTAAAATAACAACTCTCTCAACGCCTCAAAGCTCTTCTACGCTCGTGCCTTGCTCCGGACACTCTCCAACTCGAGCCAACGACGTCCCGCTACTCCGAAAAAGTTGATCTACTCCAGACGTCGGTAAAGAAGACCGTTCTTTCTATTTACTGCACTTATCATTGTAATTAAATTTTATAAACCTTTTTGCGCCTATATAGAATTGCCCAAAGTAAACGGTCAACGACCGTGGGCCTTGGAGTAGGAGTCGACACAGGCTCCGAACCAAGTAAATCGACTGTGTCTCTGTGTCTTGTTTTTTAATTTCCGCTGCGTACCTGCTCTTACTCAAATCCGAATGTTTTCCGATATTCACCCCCCCCCCTCTATCGGTTTTCTCGATCCAACAAGTGGTATCAGAGCGGGGAAGTTCAAACCTAGTGCAACCACCAGTTTGAAAAAAAATTTCGGATTTTTTTTTACAAAATTTTTTTTATCGATTTTTTTTTAATTTCTTTATCCTTATCCCGCACTACTAATCCAAGACCTAGTCTTGGGAAATTTGTTCCTTTTTTTGTTAGTTTCTTATTTACAGATCCAATGGCCATGCAAGAGGGTTTTAGCACCGCCAGACCTCCACTCTTTAGTGGAGAAGACTTTTCCTACTGGAAAAGTCGTATGGAGGTCCACCTGAAAACTCAGGTGGACATGTGGATTATCATCCAGTCCGGACTGGAGATACCCAAGAATGCTGATGGACTTCCTCAAAGCTACTCCGAATGGGACAACTCCCTTAAACGCAAGATAGAAGCCGACGCAAAAGCTACTCAAACTCTTCAATGCGGATTGACGAAAGAAGAGCTGAACCGCGTAGGCCCCTTCAACAGTGCAAAGGAGCTCTGGGCAAAATTGATCGAGCTGCACGAAGGAACGTCAGATACCAGGATCAGCAAAAGGGATCTACTCCTGAACAAGTTGTACACCATCAAGATGGCCAACAATGAATCAGCAGCCCAGCTCCACGCACGAATCCAAGAGCTGATGAACGGTCTCCACACAATAGGTCACAAGGTTGAAAACCGTGACTTAATAAGGTATGCTCTAAACGCCTTCCCTAGAAACACCTTGTGGGCATCTATGGTAGATGCATACAAGGTCTCAAGGGATCTTTCAAAAATAAAATTAGATGAGTTGTTTTCCGAACTTGAACTGCACGAACAAACTAACACCAATGTGGTCGAGAAAGGTATTGCTTTTCTTGCAGGCAAGACTGGAAGGACAACAAAGAAGAAGTCTGAACCTGAACCGGAGTCTAACTCAGACTCAGATTCAGAAGAAGAAGAAGGAGATCAAACTAAGCTGGTCCGGCTAGCCCGAAGTTACTACAAGGAACTGAAGAACCGAACCAACAAACGGAAAACCAGCCGAAGAAAGGACGAACCAGCTGAACCCGCAAACAAGCCCAATGTAACCTGCTACGAGTGCAAGAAAAAGGGCTACTACAAGTCAGAGTGCCCTAACCTAAAGGAGACTAAAAAGACGAGAAGGAAGAAGGCATTGCAAGCAACCTGGGACGAGTCTTCCTCAGAAGAAGAAGAAGAGGCACCCCAGTCCAACCTCCTAGCTCTGACTGCCTCAGAAGAAGTCGAAACCGAATCTGAATCAGAACAAGAGGACAGCGAGCTGACCTTTACAGAAAACGGCGAAATTAAGGTAACAGGTTTTAATAGATCGCAATTAAGTGAATTAATTTCCTTTCTTTCTCGAGATTTGGCAAAAGCCAAACTCCGAGTCGAATCCCTCCGACAGGAAGTAAAACTCCTGAAAGAGGGAGCTGACTCTAAACCCTTTACCGAGAAGGTTCAGGAAGGAACTCCTACTCAAGTTGAAAAACTTGAAAAGGAGAACTCCTCCCTGAAAACTCAGGTTAAGGATCTTAGATCAGCATTAGAATGATTTACATCTGGTTCCAAGGGTCTTGACATGATCCTTGGAAAACAGAAATCAGTTCTAAATCGATCCGGACTAGGCTATAGAACCAAATCCCGGCAAAGATCTTACTTTGCTGTACTGAATCAGTCCAGAGGTAAAATTCAGGAATGGATACCTAAACTATACCTGAACAAACCAACTGGATCAAATCAGTATTGGATCCCCAAGGACAAGATTCACATCTTGCCTAACCATCACCGTGGCTTTAGTCCAGGGGGAGCCAAACTGAAAACTATATTCATTATTAGATAAATTTTTTTTGCAATATGATTGTTTGGCTGTTTATTTAATTTCTACAATTTACCATGCTTAGACTTAGGCTAGTTTAAGGACCAAACAAACTTAACTGAAACTTGAAAACATAGTATTGGGTGGAGGTGATATGATAGTACGTTGGGGAAACCAACTCTAATAAGATCAAGTTTACTTGGTCTCTTTAGACTGGTGAAACCAGCCGAAGCTACCGATCCAAAATCCAAACTAGTTAGACCAGAAATTTTTCAAAGAATAATTTTGAAAATGAAATTTCATTAAAAGGCTTTGTCAAGGAAAGGGTGGATGATCCCATAAGGCTTCGGCCAAAGAAGGCCTAGTGCCTCGCCAAGACCTGGAAGTCAATTTTTGAAATTCAAATTCAAATTAATTTTTGTCAAATTCGAATCTAACACAAAATTTCAGCTAAGTGTAGAGTTAAACATCTTTTCAAAAATTTTAAAAATTAATTAATTAAGTTTTCAAAATTTAATTATTTTCAAAATTAATCAAAAAATTTACAAAATAATCTTAACTATCAAAACCTGTCTCACGAAAACCATAAGGCTAACGTGATTGAAAACCCTAGACTGGGTGAGACAGTAGGATTAAGACTCAATTGGAAATTCTGTTAATACCTATACGATGAGAAAATCTTGTATTTGTCAAACCATGATCAAAGCAGTCAAAACATGGTCAACATAGTCAAACCAAGGTAAACAAGGTCAAAACATGATTAACGCTGTCAAACCACAGTCAAAACCGTCAAATCAATTCAAACCATGGTCAAAAGTAGACAAGACAAAAATTTGTCTTTACCTACCCTATTCAGGGCGCCCGGAACCACGCGGGCGCCCCCTCCCATACGTTTTCTTACTCCCTAGTCAAAAAGCTGCCAGTGCTTTTGACCAGGGCGCTCGGAACCACGCGGGCGCCCCCATCAACTCTAACGCAGCAAAAGCTGCAAAAGCGCCCCCATCAGCCAAAAGCTTCTGCCCTTGGCAGCAGTTACTGACCAGGGCGCCCGGAAGTTCCCGGGCGCCCCCATGGGTCTGCCTATAAAAGGCACCTGAACCTCCTTCACTTCCCACACCAAAATCAACCTTCTTCCTCACTTCTTTCTCTTCAAGAAGACCTTGCAAGTCCTCATCATCAACTATGCCTCCCCGAGCCGTTCGGTATGATTAGTATTTATTTTTATTGCATTTAAATTTAATTTCACATGCAATATCTTTATTCTTCCTTTAATTTCCTTAACTTAGAAGACGCCGACCAAACCCGGCCAACCCCGGTGCCGAACCTAGTCCGGACCCTAGATTTCCTAACTTAGAGTTATGTAATAGGTTTGCACAAACAATCTACAAGCCTATTAAAACGAGTTATCTCAATAAGCACTTTTTTACCCAATCATGCCCTGTCGCCATGAACATCATCAATTTCTATCAATTGGATAATCTTGTCTTCTGCACACATACCATAAATGAAACCCTATGTGCAGAGTTTTACAACAACATAATTCGACAAGATAATCTTATGTTTCACACCACTGTCCAAGGGATTCCTTTGACTATAACCCCGACTTTGTTGAACCGATTCCTAGGACTGCGACCCTCTCAGTCCACATTCTGTTGCTATCCTCCTAGGAACCCCCCATTTGATCCTCCCTACTCAGACATTACCCTAGACACTATTCACTCCTATTTCTTTAGGGCAGACCTCCCCGCAAACAGACGCTTCCAAGCTGTTGAACTTCAGGCCCAGAACTATGCCTTGTATAGAGTTCTGGTCCGTTGTATCTTACCACTCTCTACCAGAGACCTTGGGACTATGCGACCCTTTCATGCTTTCCTTCTTTATGCACTAGTCCATCACCTTGACCTAGACATTGGACTCCATATGTTTCATACCATTCTGCATGCGTCCAGTGTCACGACCCAGGGACGAGTATGCACACCATACTGCCACGTCCCTCCTTCATCACCACGGTCGTGACGTAACCTTGGGTGAAATAACCACTATGACCGACTTTGACGAAATCGGATTTAGGAACTTCTCCTTAGCGGGTCTAGAGGTGTCGGCCACCGGGGTTCTTAGTTGGCGACGACAGCAGGCCGGAGCTCCGATCGACTCAGACGAGGAGGTCGAAGTCGACGTTGGAGATGTAGCTGCAGCAGCCCAAGCACACATCGACGAGCCCGCTCCACTGACACTCTATCAGAGAGTGACATATTTAGACACAAAGGTTCAGAGTCTTCGAGAGAAGGTCGAAGCCTACCACCTAGAGCAGATGGAAGCTCGTCGGGCAAATCGAGAAGTGGCTGACGCACGATACATAGAGATGATGGCACGATTTAATGCATGGCAGCCAGGCCCGTCTGATCATCCCGGCCCTTCGTCTTAAATTCACTTAGCATTGTACCTATATGACTGCCCCTACTCAATAGGGTTGACTTGGGTTTGACTGTTTAACTGTATTTGAATCTTGATTACCTGCTTTATTTTCTGTTGACCAATTTATGAGTACTGGTTCTTTTCGCAATTAGGATTGTGCTTTGTAGAATAGATTTTTTTTCTTTTTTTCTAGTGATTTAAAAAAAAATTTCTAAAAATAGAATTTGAAAAACTGTTTTACTTAATTTCAAAATTAGTTTTCATTTTTCGAAGTAGTTTTATTTTTTATTTCAAAACTATCCCCTTTCAAAACTAGGTGTTTTTCGAAAATGGATTTAGCCTAGGCTCTAACCCTAGAACTGCATGCACCTATAGATTTAGAAGCCAGCATCTCACAAGCACCTAAGGGTACCTTGATTGATAACCTAGAAAGGGTTGAGATGCTTAGGTCTTTGCCTTGATTCAAGATGCTTAAGTCTGTGCATCTGCAGTAATTGGGGCACTAAATACAATATACATAGCAATCAAGTTAAGTGTCAAGCTTAGAAAATCTAACTTGAACAGAAACACTTAACTTGACTAACCCTAGCAAAAACTACTGTTCATAACAGTTAGTGAGTAAGCTAATTGGGTTAGACACATCCCTACAAGAGAAAATTGACTGATTTAATTTAAGTCTAATTATGAATTGGTTCAGTACAGCAAAATCTTATTTATTTCCTTTATGCAATCATATTTCTGCTATATTTATCTTATTTTGATATATGGCAAAGGGGGAGAGATAGGAAAGGAAAAAGAAAAATTAATCTTACTTTTTCAAAAAGGGTTCAAAAAGTTTTCCTTTATTCAAAAAGGTTTAAAAAATTTTACTTATCCTTTATTCAAAAGCTTAAAGCTTAAACTTTTTGAAAATTTACTTATCCTTTATTCAAAAGCTTAAAGCTTAAACTTTTTAAAAATTTACTAAAGTACTTAAGTTCTTAAAGCTTTCAAAATTTTGCCTAAATACTCTAGTTTCAAAAGTTCTTAAAGCTTTCAAAGTTTTACCTAAGTACTCTAGTTTCAAAAGTTCTTAAAGCTTTCAAAGTTTTGCCTAAGTACTCTAGTTTCAAAAATTCTTAAAACTTTCAAAGTTTTACCTAAGTACTCTAGTTTCAAAAGTTCTTAAAGCTTTCAAAATTTTACTAAGTACTCTAGCCTTTCAAAAGTTTCTTACTTAAGCTTGTCAAATTTTTTAAGTACTCTAAAGCTTAAGTTTTTCAAAACCGTAAATCTTACTTAAACCAACATTTTCAAAACTCTTGAGAACTTTAAAACTTAAAACTTAAAACTTTTTAAAAAAAGTACTCTACTTATGCTTTAAAAACTTTCCTATATACTTTTAAGTTGTTGAAAGATTTTTTTAAACTTAAGTTTTCAAGTACAAGTAAAGTTTTGTTAACCCCACAAACTTTTGAAAAATCTAAGGGGAGATTCCTTCCAGGGGAAGGGAACAAAAATTAAAACATTTTTCATGTTCTGCTTAAACTTAACTTTTTGAATTAGGGTTGCCATAAATCAAAAAGGGGGAGATTATTGGTGCAAAATGCACCCAAGTCAAACCTGTGTTTTGATAATGGCAACATAGGTCAAAAGTTAAGTCTTTATTGTTTTTCTAACAAGTTAATCTAGTGTGCAGAAAAAGCCCTAGCGAAGGACTGCTAGGCACTGGCGAAGGAATGCCAGGGAGATAAGCCCTAGCAAAGGACCGCTAGGCACTGGCAAAGGAATGCCAGAGTCAAAAGCCCTAGCGAAGGACTGCTAGGCACCAGGCGAAGGACAGCCTGAGACTGAAGCCCTAGCGAAGGACTGCTAAGCAACTAGCGAAGGACTGCCAGTTTACAAGACCTGACAAAGGACCGTCAGACAAAAGTCCAACCAAAGGAGCGGTTGGCATCAGGTAATTTCTCCCAAGAGGAGTAGGTGAGGACGCGTTCCCCGTCGAGGGAACAGTATGCGTCGGTTCGACCTAGGGCTCCATTTTGGAGACCAAAGTCAGAACCAAGATAGCTAAGGCTGTATAAATCTAATAAATTATTATGTTATTGTGTTTTGGACTAACCCTGGATGCAGGACCAAAGGAACGTGTGTCTGCAGCTCAGAAAGCCTCAAAGGAGAGAGGCAAGGCTGAGTAGGGCGCCCGGAGTGTCCCGGGCGCCCCCAAGGTTCATACAAAACAAATCAAAGCAAAGAAGGTTCAAACAGCTGCTGGGCGGGGCGCCCCCGTGCTCCCGGGCGCCCCCGTGCTCCCGGGCGCCCCCGTTGCTCCCGGACGCCCCCAACGTCCCGGGCGCCCCCATGCGCATACCTCGAACCAAAAGCCTTCGAAGCCAGAAGATAAGGTTTGACCCGGTCAATCCGGGCGCCCCGAGCGCTCCGGGCGCCCCGGTCAAAGCGGATCCAGAGGATCAGACGCGACCGAGAGCTCTGCGGATCAGAGGCCACGTGGGGGGCGCCCCCGACATCCCGGGCGCCCCCAGGCCCTATATAAAGGGCCTTCGACCAAGGCTTTAAAATAACAACTCTCTCAACGCCTCAAAGCTCTTCTACGCTCGTGCCTTGCTCCGGACACTCTCCAAGTCGAGCCGACGACGTCCCGCTGCTCCGAAAAAGTTGATCTACTCCGGACGTCGGTAAAGAAGAGCGTTCTTTCTATTTACTGCACTTATCTTTGTAATTAAATTTTGTAAACCTTTTTGCGCCTATATAGAATTGCCCAAAGTAAACGGTCAACGACCGTGGGCCTTGGAGTAGGAGTCGACACAGGCTCCGAACCAAGTAAATCGACTGTGTCTCTGTGTCTTGTTTTTTAATTTCCGCTGTGTACCTGCTCTTACTCAAATCCGAAAGTTTTCCGATATTCACCTCCCCTCTATCAGTTTTCTCGATCCAACAGTATCCTTTGAAACAGTCCACGTCATTATCCTTCTCTTTGAGGCACTCAGGGCTCCCGAGGTCGGCTGCTGGAGGACTCCGCCTCCCGAGATGAGCTCAGGGTCTTTGGGTGCGGTATCTTCCGAAGTACTCTCGGGGTCCTACCTTCCCGAGCACAACCCCGAACGGGAAGGGGGCCCGGGGCCTGAGAGGAGAGGTTAAATCGTGTCCCTGACTTTTTCATCCCCGTACGAACATGGAATATCCAGCCCCATCAATAATAATAATAATAAAATTGATTTATGTCGAACTATATTATTAAAATAATTGGGGGGGGGGGGCGGTGTAAAACTGAAAAATAAGGGATGGTAAATTGAGAATGAATGGGCGATGACATGACCGTCCCTCCTAGTGTAAACTTTTTTTTTTAATGTAGTCTTAATAAAGACTCAATTCCAACCAGAGCCACGTATATGATTATTATTATTATTATTATTATTATTTTCTCCCTCGTTGTTCCTTCGCTAAGCTTCTAGACTTTTGTATTTCGGAGATAAAATGTAGATACAAATTAATTCACCGCATAATAATCCGTGCTTATTGCTCGACGCGGTACGGTTTAACAGTTGTATGTCGAAAAATAATCATTCATTTAAATTTTTAAGCACAATAAAAAAAATTATTTTTTTTTAAATTATGCGCATATCATTTTTGACAAAGCTACCCTCGCATTGGAGAGATTTCTTTTATAATTTTATATATTTTTTAATTAATATCATATATTTATTTTTAGTCGATTAATTTTAAAATAATGTATTCAAACTTATTAAAAATGTTCTTTGACAACCGAGATAAATCGAAAATATTTATGGATGATTTCTCAATTTAACATTTTTAAAATAATTATCTATTAAAAAAATTTATGAATTAATTTATTATAATTTTGAATTCTAATTTATATTATAATTCATTCTATGATTTTAATTTTTCAAAGCTGTTCCCTCTACCAAAACCAAATTCAAATAGATGAGAAAGAGAAAGTTAGGTTGTATTTGGTATATATTTTTTTATTTTTTATAAAAAATATGATTTTTTAGAAAATTTATTTGATTTATATTTTTTAGACTTATTTTTTAAAAAAATATAGTATTTTCTAGAAAATTAGAGAATAAAATAAAATTATTTTTTAAAATAAGAAAATAATTTTTAAAAAAATAAAAAATAAAGTAAATCAAATGCTCGCTTAACTTTTCTAAGAATAAATTCTTGGATCCTCTCCTTCAACACAAGTCACCCAGGCCAATAATTAGAAGTGTTCTAGTTAAATTTTCTATGTATAGATTCATGGGATCCTCTCCTCCAACTCAAGGCACCTAGGGCAACAACCAAAAGTGCTCTAGCCCACGAACATTTCTTAATGATCCGGTTGGATATTTGACCCCCGTTGATCGATCCCTTTTGTGAGGCTGATTAAGCTTCAAGAGGTCGAGCGAAGGGCCACAGAGATACTGGGATGGTGCACCGGACAATCCTCAAGTGGTTGGCTGGTCAACCGGTCGACCATGTGGGGTCATGCAAGTCGATCGAAAAGGGAGTAGATCAGTTGTTCAATTGGCCAAACTAAGAGGGCCCTGAGTTGTTTGACCAGCCAACCGACTGCACCTTCTCCCTGCTAGCTGACCTCTATCAGTCAAGTCGGGCATTCACGTCTCGTAGGTAAGGGCTCCTTAAGGGTCCCAGCTCCCTCGTCTCAGAGGATCTGTTCTACCGGTTGGCTGGTCGGCTGGTTGGCGAAGGCATACGAATAGATTCTTCAAATTCGCCAAGCCTTTCGAGGGGACAACATGTCCGTGCACATAAACCAAAGTATTAGGCAATTAAGAGAGGTGGATGATTATACAGCTAGGCCTGATAGCTAGCCAGTTGGGTGACAACCTCGTCCCATTCTTTGCAAGCAAATCCTGCCCCCAAATCTGAGCATTTAAGTCTGACAAGATACCTTGGCAAGTTTTGGTCTGCTACCCTCGCCTATGTAAGGGTTATCATTTCTTCATGCGTAGGTATACTCTACAGTTCTTCCACTGTTTCTATTTTCGTTTTTTTTCTTCGCTGGAGGTCTGACTTGATCGTTGGAGTGCCTGCGCCGAGGACCCCCTGGGCGGCCTCTAACGGTCCCTTTTCTTGCAGTTCGCGGGCATTCACTACTCTTCTCGAGCGTCTGGCCGACTCCCCCAAGCGTCCATCCAACGAGTCAGCGGGCAGTCTTTAGTCAACTTCTCAGCTACGTCATCAGTCGGTCACCCTTCTCATTTGCCGACAAGATCAAATTTGGGGATGTTTGTGGAAAATTTCACCTGATTGGAAGTACAAAGATGGTGATTCCTATAAGATGACTGTCACCATTTCGCAAGAAGACTTCAAGCTGCTGGTCGCAACCAAAGCCTAGAAGTTGGCTCAGCAATAGCCGAGCGGTTGCTCGACCATCGGTTTCCCAGCAACCTCAGCAGTCGCCGCCTCAGTTGAACTAGAGATCGCCACCCCCCCCCCTCCAGGCGGGAATGTATACTTCCTAGAACCTTCTTTTGACCGGGAGAAGATGAAGCCTAGTTAGACCGCATAGAGATCTCCTCGTCCAACCACATGGTGCCCCGCAATCCAAACAAGGGAAAGGCGTCGACCGACCAGATATCGCCTGATAGGTCAAGCCTCCCTTTCTCTAACTGCATACTTTGAGGGCCCGTGCCCAATCATTTCCGACTCCTTACCATCCTGAGGAGCATTTGATGAAGTTTAAGAATGCCGCTCTACTACACCAATATATGGATGACATCAAGTGTTGAGCGTTCCTGACTACCTTGTCTGCCCTGGTCCAACGATTGTTCGATCGACTCCCGAGTGAGTTGATACAGAGTTTCAAACATTTCGGGAAGCTTTTCTTGCAATATTTTTCGAGTTACAGGAGGCATCACAAGATAAGCCTCAACCTTTTCACCCTAAAGCAAGACCCAAGGGCATCTCTAAGGGCCTACAACAAAATATTCAACTAGGTAACGATGGATGTGCCAACAGCCATGCCAGAAGTTATGATCAATGCCTTCTCGCAGGGACTCTAGGATGGGGAATTTTTCTGCTCCCTGATCAAAAAAACCGTCGAAAAACTTTAACATCCTCTTGGGGAAAGCCATCAAATGCATTAATGTGGAGGAAGCGCAAGTCGCCCGACAAAAGGAGGCGGGGCCGACCCAACCTCCTCCCTCGACCCAAAAGGCAAACTCCTCGGGTGAGCCTATTTACAGCCTCGATCCACCATGAACTGGCCTGGGCCAGAGCACAGGTAGGTACAGCAAGTAGCCTAAGGATGCAGTCCGGCCAAATGAAAGTCTTATTGTTTGTTTCATCATAGTAACACCCACAACACATAAGACTATCGACAAGACGGGCGGGGACAAACCCCTGCCACCTAAGGATTTCCCCGACGAACCCCTCAGAGGAATGCCCGGGACCAAGTAGGGTAGCGGGGCAGGGCACAGGAGGTGAATCCCACAGGGGCTGCCCCAATAACCAAACAACTATTCTTGCCAGCTGACCGACCAGAGCCTGCGAAGGTGAGCGAAGAGCAGACTAACCAGTGGAATGTTGTACAAGCTGACGTGAATGTCATCTCAAGAGGGCCCATCTACGGTGACTCCAACAGAGCCCAGATGACCCAGGTACTCCAACTAGAGATCCATCAGGTTAGGACCAACACTGCCCAGGCCCAAGGCCACCACATTAGCTTCGGGCCAAAAGACATGCAAGGCCTAGAGGTCCCACATGATGACATCATAGTCCTTGACACAGTAATCTCCAACTACTAGGTCCACCATACTATTGTCGACACAGGCAGCTCAGTTAACATCTTCTATAAGAAAGCGTTCCAGTTGTAAATCGACAGCATCGAATTGCAGCCGATGGCCACACCCCTGTTTGGATTCGTCGGCAATGAGGTTCAGTTGGTTGGCCAAATCAAGCTGACCATCTTCTCGGGTGAGGAGCCATTAAAGAGGACCTGGTGGTTCACCTTTCTGATAGTGGACGTCCCGTCCGCTTACAACGCCATTCTGGACCGACCAACCCTCAATGAGTTTAGGGCGATTGTCTCCACTTTCTACCTCAAAGTCATGTTCTCGATAGGAGACAGGGTAAGTGAAGCAAAGGGTGACCAAAGAGTGGACGACATCCGGATGAAGGCCCGAAAGACATTTAGACCTCCGCCCGCCAGTTGCAATATAGTCCAACCCTCCCCTTGAGCTGAGCTACACGAAGACAAGGAGGAAATTTAGCTTCTACCCGATCGAGAAAAGGCGAAGGTAAAGATAGTCACCGACCTTCCCGCCGAGTTAAGGCAGCAACTGGTGGACTGCCTTGCTCAAATTCAGGACGTGTTCACCTAGTCCGGCAAGGACCTGAAGGGTATCAGACCAAAAGTTATGGAGCATAAGTTGCACGTCTACTCCGATGCTCGACCAGTGAAGCAGCATAAGAGGGACTTTAGTGCCAAGCAGAACAAGATTATCCGAGTCAAGGTGGAGAAACTCTTGGAGGTTGGGCACATTAGAGAAGTGCAATTTTTGGCTTGGTTGCCAAACATTGTATTAGTCTCCAAACCAGACAACAAATGGAGAGTTTACATTGACTTTCGAGACCTCAATCGTGCCTACCCAAAGGACTACTATCCCCTATCCCAAATTGACCAGATAGTAGACTCGACGACCAATAGCGAGGTGATCTGTATGCTGGATGCATATTAGGGCTATTATCAGGTGCCTCTAATGCTCGCCGACCAGGAGAAAGACAGCTTCATCACTGTTGAAGGTACGTACTGCTACACAGTGATGTCGTTAGGATTGAAAATACAAGTGCTACCTATCAAAGGATGATGAACAAGGTTTTCCGGGAGCAGATCGGACGGAACATTGAAGTTTACATCGATGATATCCTTATTAAGTCCGTCCGATTGGCTGACCTGATAGCCGATGTAAAAGAAACCTGCTGCACTCTGAGGAGATACATCTTGAAGCTAAACCTGGCCAAATGCCTCTTTGGAGCAAGGAGCGGGAAGTTCCTGGGCTACATTGTTACCGAGCAGGGCATCAAGGCCAATCCTAGCAAAGTGAAGGCCCTGCTCGACATGCCTGCCCCGTGGAACTTGAAAGAGGCCCAGCGGCTGACCGAGAGAATTATTGCATTGTCCTGATTCATCTCCCGCTTGGCCAATCGAACCCTACTATTTTTTAAGAGGCTGCACCAAGACGCCAAGTTCCAATGGGATGCTGAGTGCGATCGAGCTTCGGGGGATCCCAGAGCACCATAATCGTCTGATGCTCCCCGAGAAAAGGGCAGGATCAGATATCAGTCGTGCATTTCCCTCCAAAAGGAGGGCCTTGGGAAATCACGCCTGACAGCGCGTGTGGGTTCTGACATGGGAATGCCTCGTTGCCCGACTCGCCCCGCCGGGAAGTGACGCGTGGCATAATAGTTAATGCTCAATGTAATCGAGGCGGTATGCACTATCATAAAAGCATGAACAGGAAGGCGGTTATGATGAGCCCACCACACCTGTGTCAGGGGGGTGTGGTGGAGAAGAAACGTGACATCAGCTGCAACAAAAGACTTTCGGCCGGATAGTCCAGTTAATCAGACTCACCGCCTCCTTCGACTAGACTCAAGGGGAAAGCTTATGATCCGGTCAGATATTTGACCCTCGTTGACCGATCCCTTTTGTGGGGTGTTGACTAGGCTTCGAGGGGTTGAGCGAAGACTGTGGGATGGTGCATCGGACGGTCTGCATGTGGTCGGTCGATCAGTCGGTTGGCCATGTGGCCAACGGGGACATCCGAGTCAATCGGAAAGGGGGTAGATCAGTCATTTAACTGGCCGAACTAAGAGGGCCCCGAGTCGTTTGACCGTCTGGCGGGTTACATCTTCACGCCAGGCGGTTGACCTCTTCCGTCTAGTCGAGCATTCACGTCTCGCAAGTAAGGGCTCCTTAAGGGTTTCCGCTACCTCCTCTTGGAGGATTTATTCTACCGGTCGGCCGGTTGGCGAACCGGAAAGGAGGCATATGGACAGGCAGTGAGCTTTCAAGAATCTCATACAGAGAGTACGGTTTAAAGACATAAAGGCGCATGTATAGATTCTTCAGATTCGCCAAGCCGTTTGAGGGGACAACAAGTAGGCGTACGCTGACCAATGTGTTAGGCAATTAAGAGAGACAGACGATTGTAAAGCTAGGCCTGATAGCTAGTCAGTAAGATGACAACCTCGTCCCCTTCTTCACCAGCAAATTATGCACCTAAATTGTTAGTGCAATCAATCCAAGTTTGATTGGGTAGATCATGAGTTTTGATGTGTGTTTATATGATTAAGTTAGATTTTCATGTTGATTTGATGTGTGTGTTTGAGTCTTCCAAGACTTGGTGAACCACATATGAAAAATAACGGAGTGAACCATCTGAGGGACGAGAGCCGAAGGAAGAGGACTTTGTTAGTATTGTGAGAGAAGTGTCCTAAGACAATCGTCTTATGAATGTAATCATTTATTTTAATAAATGAATATTCACTATTTGAGTATACATGTTTGTGATGAATTCACAACTAGTGATTATCTCTACATGTGCAATTGTGAAGTATTGAAATTGTCCCTAGTCGATGAATTGATAAATACGGACACTATCAATTCTGTTGAGACTAACATGAGTTATTCTCTAATCAGTTGATTCTCACTGGCTGGTGACATTGGGATGTCCGGAGATAAACATGAATGCTAGTTAAGGGAACTAGTTCATTGGAGTGACTGACTGTAAAACTTCATATGGTAATCTACATATAGATATGTCAATGAAGTTCTTACTGCAGCTTAAGTGCGATGTTCCTTTGACTTGCGGTGTTCAAGTCATCTTGGTCATGGAGACTTATACTTTGACATCTTAAGCAAGCATCTCTAAGGAGGTGTGGACCCAGGATGGTTGGGTATAAGCCGAAGTGCCCGAAGATGTTTGAACAGCCTACAAAGGATTCACCATTCCTTGCGAAGAGATGTATACCCAAGGCCTATCGTCGGATTGTTACTCGAAGCCTCTGGCCAGAGCATCACATGTTCAGAGTATGAATCTCTCAGAAACATGAGAGTAACTAGAATTCGTAGGACGAGAAAAACATTGCTTGGGCTAGGTGTGACGTAGTCAGCCTAGTGGGGACTGACACACATAGACTATGTCCTGAACCAAGTGGGTATAAGATGGTGAAGGGAATGGGGCACAATTCATTATAGCTGATGAAAGGTTTCAGAATAATTTCTGAGGTCAACTGTTGATCTTTCGATTAATTGGGGATCATGATGTACTACTAGGTGTCACTCATGATCGTTCTATAATTGGTTAATTATAGACGGCCAACATAAATCGAAAGCCTATTTAGTCACACGCACTACGAGTAATCTGAGGGATTTAAAACGAGTTGAAAATTAGATTTTCCGATCAAGAGAGATAAGTCGAATCTAAATTTTTCAGAGACGCATCGGAAGCATAAAATGGCTAAGTCTTTTGAAGACTTATTGGACGAATTAAATGAGTTTAATTCATATGGTATAGGCTTGGGTTTGGCCGGCCAAAGAGGGTCCCCACCCTCTTTGTTTGGCCGGCCACATTAAAAGGGGAGAACCAAATTGTTTGGTTCAAATTATAAAATAAACCTAGCGTGTTTTGTTTTATAAAATTATGGATAATATATATAAATTTTTATAAACCGAAGTTTGGTTTATTATTTTCATGGAAATTAAAATAATCTTTGAATAGTTTATTTTATTTTATAAAATCAATTATGAATTGATTTTTTCATGATAAGAAAAATTTATATAATAAATTTCTTGTGAAAATTTATTCCATAATAAAAAGGGAGACATGGTTGTTTTTATTATAAATTAAATTATGATAAAAACTTGGCATGATGGAATAATTCATAGAAAAATTTATATGATAAATTTCTTATGAAAATTTATTCCATAAAAAGGAGACTTGGCGATTGAGAGACTACTATATAAAGGAACCAAGGCAAGGCTTGGAATTTAATCTAAGAGATCAAGGAAACAAGCCCTCTCTCTCTCTCCTTCTCTCCCTCTCCCTCCTCTAGTGCCGCCGGCCCTAAAAGGGGGAACCCCTTTTGCCGTGAGCTTCAGCCACCACCAAGCAGCTGCCGAAGAAGAAGAAGAAGCAGGCGCAACTCCTTCCTTCCTCCTGGAATCTTGATTCCGTTCTTCGTTTGGTGGTTAGTCTTTCCATCTCTCTCTTGGTATTCTTGTCGTGCCTTTGGAGAATCTAGTAGTTCTTGTCGGCACGAAACTCGTGGCTTTGCGAAGTCATCCCGAAGAAAACTCGGCGTGGACGTGAATAGAGGCGGAGCTTCCAAGGGACGCTTACGGTTGGATCTCGTCCCTTCCTTCGAGTTACGCGAGGTACTAAGTAAATTAGTTTACTTTCTGCAAAATTTTAAATGTATGATCATGTCTACACAATATAAGATTGCATGCTTAGATGTGTGGTTAAATAATTTGTGAAATTATTTATGCTAAACCTTCCGCTGCACGTAATTAATTTTAAAATTACGAACCCGCATCCATGTCAACATGCACCCGGTCCCAACAGACTTCAAAGGGCAAACCGAGGAAGTAGACTTCAAAGGCATACGCGAAGGATGACATAGATACGAGCCGCGGGCTTGTGTGCGCGTCCAAGGGACGAGACCCGAAGAAAGAGAACTTCAAGAAGCAAGCCGAGGAAGTGGACTTCAAGGCATACGCAAAGGATGAACTCCGGAGAGGTCGAGAGTAAGCTTGTAAGTAGGACAGTCGACTGGCAAGGGAATCAGTCGATTGACACTTCTGAGAGTATACTGTAGCAGTCGACTAGTAAGACAACCAGTCGACTGATCTTTCTGTAAGTTCGAACAACTTGAAGCAGTTGACTGATCTAGGGACTAGTCGACTGGTCTATTCGAAATCCAGCTGTTAGACTAGTCGTTGGCTGGACACCAGTCGATTGGCCCTGGGACAGTCGACTGGTATCGGGGCTGAGCTGTTTGAGTAACAACTCTATCTTCTATTTAAAGATAAGCTTGAGACTTGAGAAAGGTTATCTATTCATTGTGAAATCTTTGCTTAAGTGTTCAAGTACTCAATCTCCAAATCTTCTCTCTTCCTTCTAAACCCTAACTCACATATTGTAAAGAGGAAGAGACTTTTGTGAGTGATTGTTCTCCACTGAGAAGGAGAAAGCTTTAATCGAAAATTGTCGGGGAGTGATCCACCGAAGGATTAAAGGTTCGTCCACCTCAAGAACACGCACGTGGAGTAGAAACAAGTAATATCCGAACCACGTAAACGGTAAAACGTTAGCATTGTTCTAATTGATAGTTTAAGTTTTCGCTTACGTTAACGATTGTAGGAAGAAATTAAATTTGAGTGACCTATTCACCTCTCCTCTAGCCGTGCCATCGGTCACAACATAAATCTGAGCATTTAAGTCTGACAAGATGCCTTGACAAGTTTTGGTCTGTTGCCTTTGCTGATATAAAGGTCATCATTTTTTCACGCGTTGATATGCTCTACAGTTCTTTCATTATTTCTGGTCTCGTTTTTTTTTCGCCGGAATTCTGACTTGATCGTCGAAGTAGCTGTGTCGGAGATCTCCCTGGCCAACCTCTAACAGTTCTTTTTCTTACAGTTCGCGGGTGTTCGTCACTTTCCCCGAGCATCTAGCCCGCCCCCAAGCATCAAGTCAACGATTAGTCTTCGATTAATTTTTCAGCCGCGTACTGCGTCATCAATCTGTCGCCCTTCTCACTCATCAGAGGATTACTTGAATTGCTCAATTTATTAGCAGAAATTGAAGGTACAAAACAAAATAATGAAGGTACAAAACAAAATAAATTTTGTTCCTTTATATATGTTGCAAAAGATGTTTCACTCGTACAACGCCCAATGTTCATCAATACACGTTCTTCAATTTCGACGCGAATTAAGTGCTGCAATATCACACTAATTACCAACTTATTTGCCATGCATATTGTAATTATTTAGTTGAACACCGACGCGCGCGCACTGGCGGCGATGGCCTGAGGATGGATCAATGAGTGGCGGCGATGGGGACGCTGTGCAGGACGACGGTCTCCACGGTTAGGCCGGGGCCGAAGCCGAAGAGAACTCCCCATTCCAGCCCGTCGCCTGTGGTGCCTTCCCCTCCTCGGCCGAGCGACGCCTCATCTCGTCGAGAACGAAGAGGACGCAGGCGCTGGACATGTTGCCGTACTCGCTCAGCACGTCCCTCGTGGCCTTCATCTTGTTCTTGTCGAGCGCTAGCTTGGCCTCCACCTGGTCGAGGATGGCGGGTCCGCCCGGGTGGGCGATCCAGAAGAGGGAGTTCCAGTCGCTGATCCCCAGCGGCTTGAACGCCTCCGCCAGGCTATTCTCGATGTTGTTGGAGATGAGGCCCGGTACGTCCTTGAGCAGGTGGAAGGTCAGCCCCGCCTCCCGCAGGTGGCCGTCGATGGCCCCCTCCGAGTCCGGCAGAATCGTCTGGCTCGCAGCCACCAGCTCGAACAGCGGCCGCTCAGTCGCCGGGTCCGGGTCGGCGCCGACGATGATCGCGCTGGCGCCGTCCCCGAACAGAGCCTGCCCCACCATGCTGTCGAGGTGCGAGTATGAGGGCCCGCGGAAGGTCACCGCCGTGATCTCGGAGCAGACGACCAGGACGCGGGCGCCGCGGTTGTTCTCCGCCAAGTCCTTGGCGAGGCGGAGGACGGTGCCGCCGGCGAAGCAGCCTTGCTGGTACATCATGAAGCGATTCACCGACGGGCGGAGCCCGAGAAGCTTGGTGAGCTGGTAGTCGGCGCCGGGCATGTCGACCCCGCTGGTCGTGCAGAAGACGACGTGGGTGATCTTGGACTTGGGCTGCCCCCACTCCTTGATCGCCTTCACCGCCGCCTCCTTCCCCAACTTCGGCACCTCCACCACCACAATGTCCTGCCGGGCGTCCAGCGACGCCTCCATGTACGCGCACATCTTCGGGTTCTCCTTCAATATCTCCTCCGTCAAGTACATGTGACGCTTCCTGATCATCGATTTATCACCTGCACACATCAATTCCATGCACGTATCAGACACAAAGACCTCGTACAAAATCACATCCCTCTGATCATCCATTATTAATTAAGTTACGTACACATTCTCTTGAATTTTTCCTTGAGCTCGGCGAGGTGCTCGCTTTCCGTGATGCGGAAGTAGTAGTCCGCGTAGTCGGCCTGGTAGACGACGTTGGGAGGGTTGGCGGTGCCGATGGCCAGCACCACCGCAGGCCCCTCCGCTCGCTGAGACCTCCGAATCTTAGCCACTTGCTCGGCCATTCTCGTAGCTAACAATTGTCTCTCGTAGCTAACAATTGTCTCTTCGTTGTGGCGTTCCAACTGCACGGCACAGCTATAAATACCGGCGAGGCAGAGAAGAAAAAGGAGGGGGCAATTAAGGTGGTAGTTGGAAAATGAAGGGTACGAAGAAGCAATGGGGCCGGGGTTCATCCAAAGCAGGTGGTAGGTCCGACGGACGGCAGATACGAAGCCACGAGGCCCGGAGCAAGTTTGGTAGGAGCACCGATGCATCCATAGGCCACGCGCTTCGTTGCTCGTCTACCTGCACGGTCAGTCCGTACTGCAAGCTTCCGGAAGAATCAACCATTTCCCCACTCTAAATGAAACTTTATCGATCGTCTTCCCAAGCAAGGAATAAAAACCTCCAAGAACTATCAACTCTTTGATGAACTCTTTGTTCCTCGTCCTAAAATCTAATTTGTTAGGGTGTTCTTGATAATTAATATATAAATATTATCAGCATGAAATTTGGGAGTCAAAATTTGATAAAGTCAATGTGTTCGTCCTCTCCATGCATTAGCCACAACATCTGAATTAGTAGCCTCTGTAATTTACCTCCTCCGTATTGGTATGAGACGAGACACAAGGGGCAAACGAATTATCTTTTGCCAATATAAAAATTTGCTCCCAAAAATTAATCGTCCCAAAGATTGGATACCTAATACTAGTTAAAAAATTACTAAGATTTTAACCAGGGGCTAGGGATGGTTCAAATCTAATCTAGGAAATTTAAGTGTAGATGAATATCTTTTAAAATTAGTTAGATTATAATAATTTATTAAAGTTTGGTGACCCGAATTCAGTTTGATCCGTTAATTTATTATTAAATATTTTCTTATTAATATGTTTATTAACATATTCTTTATAAATCTGTTAATTAACAATTTCGTTATTAATTTTTATTTTGACTAAGTATCCTAAGGTTTTTATAAATTGTGTATCTCATGGACAAGTTTGATCAATCAAAAAAGTTATTTGGTTATCTCTTCTTTCTTTCTCTTTACCTCTCTTTTTTCTCTACTTCTCTTTACTTTATTAAAGCCGCCGACTTTGTATTCCATCGTTCATAGTGATTTTCCCTTTTCTGCCCGTGGTTTTCCGGTCAAGGGTTTTCCACGTAAATCTTGTGTGTGTTCTCTATTGTTCTTGTTGTCGTTTTTCGTACTAATCTCGTTTCAAGTGATATCAGAGCCGAGTTGGTTTTGATTTTGTGGATTTCAACCGGGATTAATGACAACGGCAAGCATGAAGTATGATATTCCGCTTTTGGATCCCAACACCAGGTTTACGTTGTGGCAGGTTAAGATGTGAGCCGTGCTAGCGCATCTGAACTTAGACGACGCACTGTTCGAGATAGACAACATGCCCTCGACATGGACAAAGGAAGAAAAGGAACGTAAGGATCGAAAAAGCCTATCTCAGATCTACCTTCACCTATCGAATGAGATTTTACAAGATGTTTTAAAGGAGAAATCCGTTGCTGCACTATGGCTAAAATTGCAACAGTTGTGCATGACAAAAAGTTTTACGAGCAAATTGGGTCTGAAATAACGTTTGTATTCTCATCGCATGGCAGAATGTATATCGTTAAGAGATCACTTGACCGTGTTTAAGGAAATCGTCTCTGACCTAGAGGCTTTGGAGGTCAAATTTGACGATGAAGATTTAACATTGATTTAATGTGTTCTTTACTCTCGTCATATACGACTTTTAGAGATACTATTTTATATAGTCGTGATACTCTTACTTTGAATGAAGTTTATGATTCATTATTTTCGAAAGAGAAAATGAAACAGCTTATCGAAGGATCTGAGACTCAGGGTGAGGGTCTTATTATTTGAGGAAGGACTCAAGAGAAAGACTCTGATGGTAATATCAGGGGTAGGTCGAAATCCAGAAATACCAATAAGATCTGTAATTATTGCAAGAAGAAGGGTCACATCAAATCAGAATGTTACAAGCTACAGAATAAGAATAAAATGACAGGTTAAAATTCGAGGGAAAAACAATCAGAGAAGTCTGGTGAAGCTGATGTTGTCGAAAATCACAGTGATGGTGAACTTCTCATTGCATCTAATAATGATATAAAGCAGAGTGAGGAATGAATTCTTGATTCAGGCTGTATGTTTCATATGTGTCTCAATCGGGACTGGTTTTCAACATATGAAACGGTTTCGAGTGGTGCCGTTTTGATAGGCAATAATACATCCTGCAGAATCGCTGATATTGGTACGGTCAGAATTAAGATGTTTGATGGTGCCATTCAGATACTTGGTAATGTGAGGCACGTCCCTGATTTGAAGAGAAATATGATCTCTTTGAGTATTCTTGATTCTAAAGGGTACAAGTACATTAGTAAAGGTGGAGCTGTGAAGGTCAATAAAGGGTCTCTTGTTGTGATGAAGGGACTAAGGAGAATCACCAGTTTATATGTTCTGCAGGGATCCACAGTAATAGGTGATGTTGCCGTCACAAGGTGAAATTGATAAAAGAAGATCACCTACAAGAAGCTTGTAAGGAAGCTATTTGGTTGAAAGGACTCTTCAGTGAGCTTAGCGAACACTTGCAGATTACTACAGTCTTTTGTGATAGTCAGAGTGTCATTTTCCTCACGAAGGATCAGATGTTTCATGAGAGGACAAAGCACATTGATGTGAAGTATCATTTTATACGTGATGTTATTGCTCGTGGTGATATTATTGTCAGGAAGGTCAGCACTCATGATAATTCTGCATATATGATGACTAAGTCACTCCCTATAGATAAGTTTAAACATTGTTTGGACTTGGTTAGTGCTAGATGCTGAGATTTGCCAGTGGGGTTTTTGTGAAAGAGGTAGAGAATGTTCTTTTGAAGATTTGTGAAATTCACGTCAATGTGGAGATTGTTAGAGTTTGATGACCCGAATTCAGTTTAATCCATTAATTTATTATTATATATTTTCTTATTAATATGTTAATTAACAGATTCTTTATAAATCTGTTAATTAACAGTTTCATTATTAATTTTTTTTTTGACTAAGTATCCTAAGGTCTCTATAAATTGTGTATCTTATGGACAAGTTTGATTAATTAAGAAAGTTATTTGGTTACCTTTTCTTTTTTTCTCTCTACCTCTCATTTCTCTCTACTTCTCTTTACTTTATCAGAGCCACCGACTTTATATTCCACCGTTCATAGTGATTTTTTCTCCTCTGCCCGTGGTTTTTTCCGTCAAGGGGTTTCCACGTAAATCTTGTGTGTGTTCTCTATTATTCTTATTGTCGTTTTTCATACTAATCTCGTTTCATAATTGAATACCTAAATTACTAAAATAAAAAATCTAATTTGTCAAGATTTTAGTCTATCAAATATGCAACGAAATATCTTTAAACCATTATATTTTAGGTTGCATTAGAGCCCACCTCGCATCTTTTTTTTACTACCATATTTTCCATTGACTCAATACTTTTTTCCAATTTAGGACGCCGTTTGATTTTTTTTCTCCATTCGATATACATAGATAATAGGCCTTAATAGAGCCTACATATGGAGCCCACTAAGGGCCTGCTATTTATTTCTTCGTTCCTGGTCTCCTTCCTAGATCGCACATACGCGATCACACACAACAGCGAGAGAGCGACACGGAAAGAGAGCGATGGCGGAGTCCAACAACAACAACTCAATGGCGCAGCATCAGCAGCAGCAGCAACAACAACACCAGCAGCTTCTCATGCAGCAGCATCAACAGCAGCTTTTCCTCATGCAGCAGCAGCAGCAGCAACAGCACAATCAGCAACAGTTCCATCTGCAGCAGCAGCAGCAGCTGCAGCAGCTACAGCGCCAACAACAGCAGCAGAAGCAGCAATCGGGCCAGCACCAGTCACCTTATAGCCTCCTGCAGCAGCAGCAGGCCATGTCCCGCTTCCCCTCCAATATCGATGCCCACCTCCGCGCCCCCGGCCTGCGATCCCTCCAGTTTCAAGGCCCCGCCCCGCCGCCTTCCTCCTCACAGCCACCTTCCGCTACGAATCTCCACCATCACCCTCCCCAGGCCCAGCCGGCGCGGCCATCTGGCGTGGGGGTAGGTATCGGAAGGCCAGGGAACCCCTTGGAGGTGGAAATGGCCCAGAAGGACGCCATGATGGTCTGCAACCCTGACTTCAAGCGGCCCTTCGCCTCCGTTGAGGATGCTGTTCTCAGGTATTTCCTCTTCCTAGGGCTCCACCCGGTTGCACCTTTGATCCTCGCTCGCATTTTAGGGTTTCCGTGCATGTTTTTTTTCCTTTTCTTACAATTACCATTCTTAGCGTTCGTAAAGGAAATAATTAGCATTTTATACTGTGTCTACTCTGAAAGGATTGGGAATTAGGGTTTCTTAAAATGAATGACGCAGAAGCTGAAAAAGAAAAACAAAACTGGAATTAGGGTTCTCACTAGATGACACAATATAATTTCATCCTAGGATCTCTGCTGATTGCTCAAAAACTTCGTAAATCAGATTGCGAGATACGAGAAGTGTAGATCTTGTGTTTCTAGATTATGGAAACCATTAGAAAGTAGTAGATATTTTCTGGTATCAACCAACGGTGAGAATCTTATATGGTAAATTGCTGGTGAATTATTCAGCAATTCATCTGTTTGCCATCTGAGTCATTGTGCTTTATTGTTCTTTAAATTTAAATTCTGAGCTTTAGATCCTCTTGTTTATTAATATCTTTGATGTACACAGGATATATGATCATTGTGTTCCATTAAATGCCTGACATGATTACCACATTCAGCTCTGAATATTTGTAAAAATCATCTCCTGATTGTTAGTTATGTTGTCTCAATCATCTTCAACCTTTATATTCCCTGCGACACAAGATTATTTTGTATTTTTAGCTTTCATACCTTCAGCCATCTCCTTTGATCAAGCTCTATATGGTACTACTGTTGTAGAGTTCTCATTCATGTTTGCATTAGTGCCACAAGATCACTATTAATGCGTGGATCAGATGGGGAGAATAATAACTCGCATTTCGGCATTTGTAGGAACCGATAATAGATAGAAACAAAATTTAAAATTCATATTCAGTTAAAATCATAATATATTGAAATTAGGAAATGATAGATCAAATCAAAGGAAGAAAATTAGCCTTTGTTTCTGAATTATTAATCCTCCAACATCTATGATTTCCAGAATGTTAGTCTAAACTGCATTTTATAAGTGGTAAGGCTTGCCTTTTTGTTCCTCGATATATGTTGTCTGAGATTTGTTCTTAGAGAAAAAGGTTAGCTGGAAATTTAATAATAGGATGTTGCTGTTCAAAAAGATTAAACCATTCCATCATATTAATTCTTGGACTGAAAAAGCTATGCCACTAGTGTAAGATGAATAGTGGATTATGCTTGCGTTTGTTTGATAAGTGAATTATCATGAACATAGCTTAATAACATTTAGGTGAGAGCGATGTTCTAGACCTATTAAATTGTTAATAAGTTTTCTCATTAAGTATATCATGATACATAGCATCAAAAGGACCTATGACTGACTTCTTGAAGCGATCCAATAAGAAAGGGGTATTTGTTTCAGTGAGCCATTGTTGTGGTCTCACAATTAGGATAAATTTTAGCTGGGCCTTAAGCCAAGCCAAGCCGTAAGTGACTTAACGTGAATATGCCACTCTTGTATAGTCTCACCTAGAGCAAATGGGTCATTTATGTACAGATATAGGCCTAGGCGCAAGACTTCTTGGAAGAACTAGTGTTGCCTTGAGTTTGATCAATTTTCTTCTGATGTTTATTCATCCTTGTAGTTTATTGCCAATTTGCTAGCTTATTTAGTGAAATATACTTATCTACATAGCATGACTGTTGGATTGTGAATCATCATTGTTTAATGATAAATGAAGTACCTTAGCTGCGATGATGATGATGATGTCCATTGCCTTTTGTTTTGTCTCTAAGCTATGATTTTTTCTGTTCTGCAGAAATGGTTATGCATATTAATTTACATGTGAATTTTTCTGGTTAGTTCCATCATAATTTATGGTGAACAACTAGCTTGGTCAACATTCTGGTTGCCTCTCTATTTTCTTTTTTCACTGCAAGATATCACACGAACATCTACTCTGAAGCACTGTTGCACCAATTAGACCTGGAAGAAAAAAACTTAGCCCTTGAAAGAAAGCCAAAATACTAGTACTTTGTTTGCTCAAACAATTAGGTGATCGTGTAATTAGTGGCCAGGAATTGGTATGTGCATCTCTTTGTTTGGCCGACTAATTGTGGTATATGATACTAGACCATGGACATTTGAGTTTTGTTAAAATCAACTGATTGTTCTTACATCCTTCTCTCATACATTTGACTCTCTGGCTCCTTTACATAATAACTCAAAGGGAGAGGTTAGAAAGCATTATAAATCATACTTAGGAGGTTTAATTGCGAGCTAATAATTAGATAGACAACTATACATTCTGGGTAGGTCAGATTCACTCCTTTTTCTAGTCTTTCTATTATGCTACCTAAAGAAGAACTGTTGTGGAAATCAGATATCTCTACTGAAGACAGGTGGTTGAAACCTGTTCTGTTTATTTGCTTCTAGGAGGCTAGGAACGTGACAATTTAAATATTCAGGCAGTCATTTTTGCTAAGGTGAAATTTATTAGGGCTCGTTTTCCTAGATTATTGTTCTTATTGTTCACTAACATTTACTCTTCTTAGTTTGGCATGTTTACAATGGAGTTCTATTTTATTTGCATTTGATTCTCAACACTCTCCTTCAAGTTGATTCAAAATATTATAAAATTCTAATTTATTACAGATGTTCAATTTCATGATATCTTAAATATTAGTGAACAAATCTGCTAATTGATGATTAGAACCAATAAAAGAAGTGCATCTCTTTGGATTGCACTTTTTTTTTGGTATGCAATGATAAATTTGTTACATTCTCTAATGAAGATTGATATTAATAAAAGAATTCTCAATTCTCAATTACAATTATAAGATGTAAGACAAATTTATATATAAAGTTAGGGCTCTATTCTAGGAAATAAATTTGGATTCTAATCTATGGAGTAATTTATATTTTAGGTAAAATACAAATTAGGATATATATTTATATAACTAATATCCCCCTTAGGTTGGAGCATAGATATTAATCATGCCCAACTTGTTACAAAGATAATCAATTCGAACCTCATTTACAGCTTTTGTAAAGATGTCCCTTAGTTGTTCTCCAATTTTTACATATCCTGTAGTGATCAAGCCTCGTTGAATTTTTTCTCGAACAAAATGACAATCAATTTCAATGTGCTTAGTTCGCTCATGAAACACGGGATTTGATGCACTGTGAATAGCAGCTTGATTATCACACCACAGTTTTGTTGGTACTAAAATTTTAAGTCCTACTTCAGTCAATAGTTGATATATCTACATTATTTCACATACAGACTGTGCCATAACCCTATATTCTGACTTTGCACTGGATTGTGATATAACGTTTTGCTTTTTACTTTTCCATGAGACTAAATTTTTTCCAATGAAAATACAATAACCTGAAATAGACCTTTTATCCATTTTAAAACCTGCACAATCTGCATTTGAAAAATATTCAATATGAGTATCCCCATGATTTTTATATACGATACCCCGTCCCGGTGTTCCCTTCAAGTAACATAAAATTTATTCTAGAGCTGCCCAATGATGAACTATTGAGATGACATAAACTGACTAATGACACTAATCGAATATGCAATATCTGGACTAGTCACAGTAAGATAATTCAACTTCCCAACCAACGCTCTATTTTTTTCTGGATGTTCAAATAGTTCTCCATCTACTGTGAGGTCCACATTCTCAGTTATTGGAATTCTGCAAGGCTTTGCCTCTAATTTTCCTGTCTCAGTTAATAAGTCAAGAACATATTTCTTCTGAGATAAATATACCTTTTTTACTCCTCATAACTTTAACACTTAAGAAATACTTTCACACCCCTAAGTCTTTTGTATGAAATTGAGTAAGAATGAAAGATTTGAGAGATGAAATTCTCGTAGTATCACTTCTAGTAATAACAATATCATCCACATACACAATTAATAGAATAATACCAACTCCTGACTACTTGTAGAACACAGAATGATCAGACTTGCTTTTCGTCATTCCAAATTTTTCAACAACCTGACTAAATTTGTCAAATCAAGCACGAGGACTTTGTTTCAAACCATACAAAGATTTTCGAAGACGACAAACTCACCCCATCTCCCCCTGAGCAACAAAACTAGGAAATTGCTCCATATACACCTCCTCTTGAAGATCACCATGAAGAAAAACATACTTGATATCAAGTTGATGTAAAGGTCAATGATGAGTAGCATCCAATAAAATAAATAATCAACAGATGTCAACTTTGCAACGGGAGAAAAAGTATTAGAATAATCCACACCATAAGTTTAAGCATAACTCTTAGCAACAAGACAAGTTTTTAGTCTTGCAACTGACCAATCTGGATTGACTTTAACTGTGAATACTCATTTGCATCTAATAGTTCGTTTTCCTGAAGTTAGATCAACCAAGTCTCAAGTATCATTATTGTAATTTGATAATTGTTATATGATTTAAGAGATACAAAGATTAGTCCTATTTATATACAAAAACTAGGACCTTTTCAAAAGGAATAAATCAAATCCTATCTAAGAATAAATCAATACTTATCCCTAATATTTAGGATATTCTAACATCCCTAATATTTAGGATATTCTAACACTCCCCCTCAAGCTAGAGCATATAAATTATATGCACCCAGCTTGTTACATATGTAGTCAATTCGAGGACCTCTTAGTGACTTAGTAAATATATCTGCTAGCTGATCATGTGAGTTAACAAAACTAGTAGATATTTCTCCAGATATGACTTTCTCTCTGATGAAGTGACAGTCGACTTCAATATACTTTGTCCTCTCATGAAAAACTGGATTTGAAGCGATATGCATGGCGGTCTGGTTATCACATATAAGTGACATTTGTGTGACATCTCCAAACTTTAACTCCAGGAGCAACTGTTTAAGCCATATAAGCTCTTGACTGGCTATAGCCATAGCTCGATATTTTGCCTCTGCACTGGATCTTGCCACAACATTCTGCTTTTTGCTTTTCCAAGAAATAAGGTTACCTCCGATAAATATACAAAAACCAGAAGTAGATCTCCTATCACTGGGAGATCCTGCCCAATCTGCATCAGAATATCCTATGATTCGAGTATGTCCTTTGTCTTCGTACAAAAGACCCTTTCCTGGAGCGCCTCTGATATATCGAACAATGCGAATTACAGCATCCCAATGTTCTTTACATGGAGAGTTGAGAAACTGACTTACTACACTTACTGCGAATGAGATATCTGGACGAGTAACAGTAAGATAACTTAGTCTCCCTACTAATCGCCTGTATCGTTCAGGATCTGGTAGAGGCTCTCCCTGATTTGGCAAGAGCTTGATATTAGGATTCATAGGGTTGTCAACTGTCTTTGAGTTTAACATTTTTGTTTCTTCTAGAATATTCATTGCATACTTTCTTTGGGATATAATGATCCCATTTCTGGACTGTGCTACTTCTATCCCCAAGAAATATCTGAGTCTGCCGAGATCCTTTGTCTGAAAATGTTTGAAAAGATGTTGTTTCACCTGTGAGATCCCAAGATGATCACTACCTGTGATGACAATATCATCAACATAAACCACTAGGTAGATGCAACCAGTAGATGAGTGGCGATAAAAGACAGAATGGTCAGCATTGCTTCGAGTCATGCCAAACTGTTGAATTACAATACTGAATCTACCGAACCATGCTCTGGGTGACTGTTTGAGACCATATAAAGATTTTCACAAGCGGCACACAAGACCAGAAGACTCCCCCTGAGCAACAAAACACGGAGGTTGCTCCATGTAGACTTCTTCGAGCAGGTCACCATGTAAGAATGCATTCTTGATGTCCAACTGATATAGAGGCCAGTGTTGAATCGCAGCAATGGACATGAGTAAGCGTATATAAGACATCTTGGCAACAGGAGAAAACGTGTCCTCATAATCCAATCCGAAGACCTGAGTATATCCTTTAGCAACAGACGAGCTTTAAGTCGATCAACCGTTCCGTCTGGACCAATCTTCACCGTATATATCCATCGACAACCAACAACTGACTTTCCTGGTGGTAGAGGAACGAGGTCCCAAGTCCCACAGCTCCGTAAAGCACTCATTTCGTCCAGCATAGCCTGTTTCCATCCCGGGTGGGCAAATGCATCTCCTGCATTCTTCGGAACAGAAACAGACGACAAAGAGGAAAGACAAGAATAATAAGAAGGAGAAAGACGATGGTAACTCATAGATACATAATGTGGAGAAGGATTACGAGTGGAACGTATACCTTTCCGAAGTGCAATGGGAATATCAGATTCAGACGACTCGACCGGAGGAAGGGGTGTAGGATCTGGCTCCAGAGATGATCCCATGGCTGGCGGCAAAGCTGGCTTAGGACGACGCTGATAAACCTGCAACGGAGGAGAAATTGGAGCTGGAGGTGATAGAGAGTCCTCCGGAGGATAAAAGACTGATACAGGCACAGAAGAAGGAAACTCGGAAGACGATTCTGAAGGCCCAAAGAAAGAAACCGAATCAAAGAACGTGACATCAGCAGAGATGAAATACCGACGGAGAGTAGGGGAATAACACTTGTACCCTTTCTGAGACCGTGGGTACCCAAGGAAAACACATTTATGCAACCGAGGAGAGAGTTTATCAATTCCAGGATCAAGAGCATGAGCAAAACATGTAGAACCAAAGACCCTAGGTGGTAAAGGATGAAGGGACTGATTTGGATACAGTATATGATAAGGTATTTGACCCTGTAAAGTACAGGAAGGCATGCGATTGATAAGATAACATGCAGTAAGTACGACTTCTCCCCAAAACCGTAAAGGAACATGAGAGTGGTGGAGAAGAGCCCGGGTGGTCTCTAGAAGATGACGATTTTTGCGTTCTGCAACTCCATTCTGTTGAGAAGTATGAGGACAAGACTTCCGATGTAATATGCCGTGAGTTGCCAAGAAGGTCTGAAACGGAGTAGATAGATACTCACGTGCATTATCACTCTGTAAGGATCGGAGAGGGATACCAAATTGTGTTTTATTTCATTAAAAAAAGATTGGAAAATAGAAAATAGTTCGGATCGATCCTTCATCAGATATAACCAAGTACAACGGGAGAAATCGTCTATAAAAGTAACAAAATATCGTGACCCTAATGTAGAGGTAACACGACTTGGACCCCAAATATCGGAATGAACCAAAGCAAAGGGAGACGTAGCCCGATTTATAATGCGAGGAGAAAACGAACTACGTACATGCTTACCTAACTGACATGACTCACAAGGTAAAGACTTTAAGTGAGATAGACTAGGATGTAATTGTTTTAACTTATCGAGACCAGGATGTCCTAACTGAGCATGAATCACAAGTGGAGATGCCGCCGTTGTACCAATGAAAGAGTTTTGGTGAAGTTGATATAGACCATGAGCCTCACATCCGAAGCCAATCATCCTCCCCGTATTCCGGTCCTGCAATGAAACAGAGGATTTAGTAAACGAGATGACACAATCAAGAGACCGAGTAAGCTGACTTATTGATAATAAATTAAAGGGAGCTCCGGGGACATAAAGAATGAATGAATACTACCAACACCTTGGGACTGAGTTTGAGAACCATTTGCCATGGTGACAAAGGGTAAATAACCGGAAGTAGATAACGAGGAAAAAAGAGATCTATTACCGGTGATATGATCGGTGGCCCCAGAGTCAAGTACCCAAGGACTCGAAGAGCGAGATATGCCAGCAAAGGAATTACTAGCTTGTGTAACGACAGCAAGGGAATTAGAATTCCGTCGATCCTCATACCATTTCAGAAAGTCATCATAGGAAGGCTGTGGAGTCGGAGCCGGAGTTAACTGTGAAGTGGAAGCTGAAGAAGTGACAGGACATTGGGCGATCTGAGCAGCACGCGGAGGTCGACCATGGAGACTCCAACATTTATCAATCGTATGTCCTGGTCGGTGACAATGATCACACCAAGGACGTCCTTTGCCACCCTTACGAGGTGGAGGTTTGTTATTGTTCCGAGAAACCAAAGCCGAAGAGTCAACAGGAACAGAAGATGGAGTTGCCGAGATTTTGGCTGGGACACGGAGGAGAGTCGCCCAGGTAGAGTCCATGGTGGCCTCTATGGGGCTGCCTAGGATTTGATCACGAATATGAGAGTAATCTGTGGGCAGACCATATAAGGCCAGAGACATAAAAAATTTCTTCCGATTTTCAAGTTCTGCAACGGGAGTGGCCGCAGGAGGGAGCAGGTCATTGAACTCGCATAGAAGACTAGAGACTGATCCCAGATAAGTTGATATAGAATCTTCGATCTGACAGGTACTAAGGATATTCATGAGGTCTTCACAAACTTGATAAAGTCGCCGAGAAGTGTTTGTAAACAGTTGTTGAGCCTGTATCCAAACATCCTTGCAGGTGATATGAGTGCGGAAGACATCCCTAAGAGATGGATGAATAGTAGCCCGGATAATACAACACAACTGAACATCAACCTTTTTCCATAAAGGACGATCTGTGACTTGAATATTCTCCTCAGTTTGGGTGAGATGTGTCTCATAACCCTGTCCAACAAGCCAGAGTTTAATGTGAGAGGACCAAGAGGAATAATTCTTACCATCCAACAACTCCGACGATAGCGGTGCCGTGACGTGGTTGGTAAAAATTGAAAGATCCGGTTTCGTAGTGCTGGAGGTAGCCATGGCAAATTAAATCGGTGTTGATCCAATGAATATAAGGAGCGTTCAAGGGAAGAGATTCAGCGATAGGTGAGGGTAGCGGCGTGCGCGCGCGAGTAGCCGAGAGTCGCAGATGTGCGTGAACGGCAGTCGAGGGCGGCGGCATGCGCGAGCGGCAGGAGATCCGACTCGCTGATGCTGTGCGCGGGGCAGTGGCGACCCATGGGCAGGATCTCGCTCCCAGGTCGCGAGCAAGATCGAAGGTGGCGGCGGATCCTGTGCGCGGGGCAGCCGATGCGTGGAAGACGCTCGGGGAGGAAGGCCGCGCGTGAGGGGGAGAGACGCGTTCGGGAGAAGAACGCACGTCGAGAGAAGCCGCGCCGTGAGAAGGAATTGCGAATATGAAACCCTAACGCTCTGATACCATGTAATTTGATAATTGTTATATGATTTAAGAGATACAAAGATTAGTCCTATTTATATACAAAAACTAGGACCTTTTCAAAAGGAATAAATCAAATCCTATTTAAGAATAAATCAATACTTATCCCTAATATTTAGGATATTCTAACATCCCTAATATTTAGGATATTCTAACATCCCTAATATTTAGGATATTCTAACAATTATCATCCAAGGTTTTTATTTTCTCTATCATTGCATCTCTCCAACCAAGATGAGATAAGACCTCACAGATATTTTTAGGAATAGAAATAGAGTCAAGTGAAGCAATAGAAGAGTAAGAAGAAGACGTTAAGCTATTCTAAGAAATGAAAGAAGAAATAGGATAAGTACATTGACGTTTACCTTTACGTAATGCAATAGGAAGATCATCACTCGAAGTTGGATCTGATGACGAAGTAGTAGGTGCAGGACATGAATCAAGAGGTTGACGCTAGGAGTATACTTGAATAATAGGAGGCTTGATCAAAGCCAGTTCCAAGACAAGTGTAGAGGATACGATAGAATATACCAATAAATCATTATCTTCCCTTTGAGAAGTCGGGATAAGTGAGGATGGGAAATAAGGTGTGTCGTCCATGAAGGTGACATCAATTGAGACAAGATATTTGTTAATACTGGGATAATAACGCCTATAACCTTTTTGAAGACGAGAATAACGAAGGAAGGATATCATGATATTAATAAAAGAATTCTCAATTCTCAATTACATGTTATAAGATGTAAGATCTATTTATATACAAAGTTAGAGGCCTATTCTAGGAAATAAATTAGGATTCTATTCTATGGAGTAATTTGTATTTTAGTTAAAATACAAATTAGGATATATATTTATACAACTAATAAAGATCAAGATCAGAAGCAATGTGCATTTACTCATTTGGAAATTTACGTCCCATATTAACTCTTTGAGCCAAATGAACACACATGCAACAAGAGCTATGAGTTTATACTCCACTTGTGGATTTGACACGATTACGACATTTTGCTTTTTGTCCTTCAAGGTAGCTAGTTTTCCTCCAAGTAGAATGCAATATCTTGATGTGAATCTCCTATTTGTGCTAGAGCATACTAATCTGTATCTGAGACTGTATACAACACAATTTATATGGTATGTTCAGTATGAGTATAGGAGAGCATTTACTAGCGCATTCTTGTGATATCATAGAATCTTTAAGGTTGGTTTCCAATTGTCATATCATAGAATCCCATAGAATCCCATAGAATTGACTGATAAGTGACTACAAGGTAGTGCACTTTTTAAACTAGTCTCCAGTACTTTTCCCATATTTGATAATAACTTGTGTTCTGGTATTAGGAAATAACATTACAATCTATGGGAATATCAACTAGTTTTCCTCTTGAGCATGCGAAATACATAATTCTATTAAGGGATATAGATCTCTCCTCCTAACTGAGTAACCTGTATGCCAAGAAAATTCTTTAGGTTATTATGATCTTTGGGAATGTTGGTCAAGGTATGCCTTTAGTCTTTTTTATTTCAATAGAGGTATCATATTATTCACATAAATGATAAAAGGACATGTTTTTCAGAGCAAGAGCATTGATAAAATACCGAGGAATTTGATATATTTCTGATCCTCCCAAATTGATAGAGAGTAGAGCTGAATTTACCGACTTGCTCTAGGGATTTCCTGAGTCCATATAGAGACTTTTTCAATTTAGACATCAAATTAATCTCCCTTTTGAGCAGTAAATCGAATAGGTTAATTATGTCAACAAGCATTCTTGATGTCTAATTGATATTATGACCACTGAAATTAGTTTGCCAACCTAAACCCTTGCCATAACAAAGGGTAGCAATGAACAACTTGAGTGTCTTTTAGCCACTAATCCAACCTTCAATAGATCTGTAATGCTTTCAGGTGAGGTCTTTATAGTGAATATGCAACGACAACAATTTCAGTTGTCATTTCGTCAATTATAGTTGATTGCCATCCTGGATTAGACAGAAGTTTAAGAAGGGAACATGAAGTGAAAGAAGAAATGAAGGTAGATAGCTACTACTTATAATTGATCTGTGAAATATCAAGTATGCATTAAAATTCTATAAAAGAACATTTTAAAGCAAACTATGGATTAGTTCGATTGGCTGGTCAGTGATAAGGGACATTAAATCAGTTCTAGCTCTGATTTAAAGATATTACTCTAATCATGTCTACAAAAACATGATTAGATTAAGCATAAATATGTCTATAGAAACATGACATTTCATGATTTCAGTGGTCAGTTTTCATAGTTGAGTTGATTGTGTATGTGTGCGCTTCCTCTTCTTGTTGATTCTTCCTGATTTTTCCACCTTTCTGGTGACATTTTTCCGCTACTAATTTTTGGCTTTGAATCATTTCTTACAATACTCTTTGTTGTATCATGCTAAAAAATATGAGATGCAAGAGAAATTTATTTGGTAGACCATGATTGACTTGATTCATAATTTTTTTTCTCTTCACGTTTTAGGCTTCTGCCCTATCATGTGGTATCTGATTACGAGGCAGAAGAAGATGACAGAATTCTTGATAGTGATACCACTGGTCAGATATTTTCACGTATTCAGCAATGGGATCACAACATTCTTGCAAAGATTGCCGAGTTCACAACAACATTTGAGAAGCAAGTCCTTGCTTTCAACATAATGACACGGAAGAGAGCTCAAGGAGAATTCAGGTCGGAGGAGAGACTTATGATCGAGCAGGCTTTGCTGCAAGAAGAGAAGCAGGCTCTATTGGGAATCAGAGCTGAAATTGAGTCTAGGGAGAAAGCTGGAAGGGAAGCAGCGGAGGCCAAAATGCGGATGGCAATGGCTCAGGCTGAACATGCTCGAGCAGAAGCACAAGCACATGCAGACATGTATTCTCGTGCCCCCATGAGGGCAAGTGCTGCTGCCCTCACTGAAGCAGGTTCTGGGCATGACATTGTGGCAGAACAGGGAGGTAACATGGACGAAATTCATGGGTGGGGTAATGCTCAAAGAGAAGATGAAGAGCCGTCAGAAGATTTCTTGAACGATGAGAATGAACCAGAAAATGGAGACACTGATGCACAAGGTGAGTGGCGGGAAGCCGGGGAGCTGGACTTAAATTCTAGGTGATAATAGATTACTTGGCCGATACTCTGGACAAAACACCTGGTCTCCTGTCCTAGTTTGCATTCATCATGGGACATTAGCCTGATATTCCAAATTTACCCGAGCATGACACTATGTTTTGGCAGAAACAAATTGCAGCAAGACCGAGTTGCTCGTTTCCATGCAAGAAAACCCATCTCCACAATTAACGCAACAGTTGATTTAGAAGGTTCCCCCTCTTATGTTAGCTGCTATTTGCCCTTCTCTCTCTAGTTTAAAGATTAACGTGTGGGTCGCATCATTATTGGTATGCTTTATTTAACTCTCTGGAAACTAGTCAAGTGCTAATTTGCCATCAAGGCAGACTGCGAAGGTTGGAGATTCAGGACTGCGATGCATTAAATAACCACCGGACACGAAATTATTGGCAAAATGACTTGTTCATCAGTTTTAGCATTCCTAAGCAAGTATTGGGAGGTGAATTTATTCCTGGTACAACTCCAGGAAGGATACTGTTAAATATTTAGTATCTAATTAGTAAGAATAAACAAATAAAAATAATTAAAAATTTTAATGTAATATTTTTTTTCTATTTTTTTCTTTTTTATTTATTTTTCTATTAATTTTATATTCTTTCTTATTTATTTTATATTAAATTATATTTTTTATATTTATTTTCCTATTAAATTAATTTTTTAACTTATATAAATATATAAATCTATTATAATTTTTTTATAATTTTTAATATCATTATTATAAATATTTAAATTCAATTATATTCTTTCTTATATATTTTATATTAAATTATATTTTTTATATTTATTTTTATATTAAATTATTTTTTATTTATTTATAAAAAAATTATTTTGGATGGTCAAAATCTGATCAATCAAATTTACGGCTCCAGAAATTCTCCTCCTCCCTGCTCTCCACAAAGTTCACACAAATCCTAGTCTGGCGCTTGACCATTTACTTGGAGGTCACAGGTTCGAAGGTTATCAGTTATGTACGGGGATAAAATCATAGTTTATTGGCATTAATTCTTTCGACTTCAGGTGTCTCATCACATCGATGATAATCATGATTTATCTTCTTCTAAATTTCTATAGGGCCTGAGCTAGAGGGACGTTGAGATGACGATTCCATCTTTTACAAAGTTCACACAAACCCTAATCCAAACATTAATCACTAGTTTACAAAAGTCACCATTATCCAGCAAAAGTGTGTTGCAACAGGCGGCTAGCAAAGTGATTGACTTGACATGCACGCCGCCGCATTAGAATTGGACTGGTGCCACGTGGTATATATATCTTTTTTGGCGCCGGATCCTCTGTCCCGGGACAGGGCCCTGTCCCGGGACAGGGCCATGTCCCGGGATTCCGTTCGTCGGCGATCATCGGCGAGTCGTCCGATCAACGATCGGACACCACTAATAATTTTTGATCGTCATCCCGAATAAGACGATATCCTCGAAGAATGGTGAATCGATCGGAAACGTCACATTGCAATCTCGTCGGATTCGACGATGAATACGGCAACATCACAATTGCGGCGATACCCGACGGGTTCATCGTATCCCCCAGGGTATAATTTTGTTCGGGACAGCGACAGGAGGCCGCCGATGATGTCCGATCATTGATCGGACGGCTCGCCGACGAGCGGGATAGGGGGAAAGAGGATCTGATCTCCTTTTCGTGGTGGTCGGGGTCCAAACCGGATCCTCTGTCCTGAGATTCTCTTTGTCTCCGTGTCCCAACTCGCCGGCGATGGTCGGTGAGTCCTCCGATCGTCGATCGGACACCATCATTAGTCTCCAATTGTCGTCCCGAATCAAACGATATTCTAGGAGAACAGTGAATCGGTCGAGACCGTCACAATTGCGATTCGTTAGATTCGACGGTGAATCCAGCGAGATCGTAATTGCGACGATCCCCGACGGATTCACCGTATCTCCTAGGGAATAATTTTATTCGGGACGGCGGCCGAAGATCGCCGGTGATGTCCGATCGATAATCGAATGACTCGTCGGCCATCGCCGACGAGTTGAGACACGAGGATAGAGAGAATCTCGGAAAATAGAGGATTTGTTCTCGTCGGGGTCATCGTGTTCCGGAATAACTGCAACGTCACGAGCAAGATAACGTTAACGTCGCCATCAGACTCCGGAAACTTAGCCATGAGGGTCTTCGTTACGACGATGACTTCGCTATATTTTATTATTATTATTTTACATCACTTTTTACAATAATTTTATTTTATTTTTTTACATTAATGACACTCATGCTGGCCGCGAGTAGGGATTTCATTGGTAGTGATGCTCACTTCTTCTTAACTTATGGAAGTTAATGCACAATACAGAGAATGAATTATAAGAGAGATTATTGATGTTGCTAGGTGAGAGTTATATGTTCAACAACTCTTCAAGATATTACATATAAAACCTCTAAAGGACACGTTATATTCGTCTCCAATCTATTAGAAACTAGGTCTAGCCAATTAGACTGATTAAAGATTTTATTAAAGGTAAAGATGATATTGTTCATTTCAAACAATCTACTATCATCAATATAACATGATATATTGATCATGTTTCAATTGTCCTCAGGACATAACCGAATTAGTTATCATATAACATGATATATTTGTAGAATTAAGTAAAACTTGAATTCAGACAAAGCCGAAGAAATTATCCTCTTTAAGTGATAATTAATTTTAATTTTTTAATTTACTCTCTCTCACTAATTTGACACAGTCACATTTTAACTTTGCAAAACTGATCATGTTGCACTCGATTATTCACTTTTTTTTAATTGGAACAATCTCCTTACTTTCTTTATTTATATATAGTGTCGGTATACAAATAAAACCTCCTGTAAAGGTTCCTATGAACTCTCTTATTCATTATTCTTCCCAGAATTATTGGAAAACTAACAATATTCGGCTGTATAAGCCTTTATTTAGAGGAGACCTTTGTGAAAGAAGACCTCCTCACAAACTCAGACATTCCATAAGATTTGCTTGCTCCCACCGCGTTACTCAACTTAACAAATAAACAACCAGAACTAGACTCGGTGATTTCTCAATTAAAAAAATTAGAAATTGATAGGGATGAGTATCGGGATGGACACGTGGCATGGAGAAATTATATGGTAGGAGCTGACAGGTCAGAGCTCTGACAACAGACCGAGACTACCACGGAGGATGAACCAAGGCCCTTAGGTCAGATTGGCCATCGAGCTCCCGAGATCACCTCGGGAGAGCAGATCAAAACCCTAGGTCAGACCAAGGGTCGGGCTCCCGAGACCATCTCGGGAAAACAGATAAAATCCCCCGAGGTCAAATCGGAGATTGGGTCCCGAGCCCCTCTCAGCAAAACGAACAAAGGCCCCGAGGTCAGCTCGGGAGAGGAGACCCCGAGACCTACTCGGGAGAGTGGAGCCCAACGATCAAAGCATCAGACAACCCGACTTCAAGTAGTCGTTCCTCCTTCCAGAACAGGAAGGTTATCGGATAATTATTGTCTGTAACACGTGACAATTAAGATCTTAATTATCGCGGTGGCAGTTAACAAAAGCTATCAAATAACTGATGATTAATGAATGTGAAGGAGAACGTGGGGACACTTGTGATCGAAACCTCAGGTATATAAGGTGCTCCGTCATCCAGGTATGGGGGGGGGTCTTTTTCTACACTTACACAAATTCTAATTCCTCGTTGTCCTCCTAATAGCGATTAAGATTCTGACTTGAGCGTCTGAGTGAGCTTTGCCGGAAAACCTTCCGATGAGTTCCCATGAACATTCGTATTAATCTCGCAGGGTGCAATCGTCTTCTCCCCGTCATCGTCCACGTGGGTTGCGCTTTGGTGACTCGTCGTCCGCGTCGATTCCTTCTCGAACAGAAATCATAGATAAAAATCCCACAAAATATTAGGAACAAGATAAGATTTATTACAAGCTTGAAATAATAAATCTAGATCTCACCATAAAAGATCAAGATTTAAGATATTCAAAATGGAAAATAGAAGAATATAAAATGCATATCAAACAACTACTTAACCTTTGAACTATTCAAAGATTCACATCTAGACATAGAAATCCTGCTTTTATAGTTAACAAAGAAGTTGAATAAAAATATGGACAATCTAGGATGATTTTTAATTACAAAAGGCTAAATGATATAAAATATCCGACAAAGATCAACTACTAAACAAAATAAAAAAAATTCAAAATGATATTCTAAATTTGATATGAAATCATGATTTTGACAAGTTAAGATGCACCCTAACTCCATCAAATGGATAATCTTCTCATGTTTTTGAATGATTAGTCATGTCATTTAGACATAAAATAGCACTTTAGATTTTTCAACGAAAAATAGGTAATATCTTTCAAGGTGTCTCCATATTTAGATGCGTATATATTGATAATATCTTACTTTTCTCTAAAACCAAGGATACACACTACTCACATTTACATTTGATTTTCAAGTTGTTTGAGAAAAATGGTCTTGTAGTATCTTTAAAAAAAAGATGAAATTAGCTGCTACACATGTCAAATTTCTCGGATCAGAAATTGTACAAGGAAAAAATTTCAATTTAACCCTATATTACTTCCAAAATATTTATTTTTCCTAACAAAATGGAAGACATAAAGATTCTTAGAACATTTCTTGGCTTCTTAATTACGCCTGACATTACCTTAAAGGCATAGGAAAGATTAGTGGACCATTATATAATAAAATATTAAACACATGCAAAAATATTTTAATCAATAAGATATTGAGCTAGTAAAACAAATGAAAGAAATGGTAAAAATTGTTGGAGCAATTTAGGTACCTTGGGTTTTGATGTTTGGGCAAAGATTTAAGTTATATTTATTGTTATATTTGATATGCATTAATATAGGTATAACAGGAGAAAAGTCCAAGTGGGATCTTGGCAAAGGAAGACCCGACAATAAGTATTGAGGCCGAAGGAAGTTCCAGAAGGCAAGCCGTGAAGGATGGTGAAGCATCCGAGGGATGCGAGACTAATGGAGGAGGCTAGAAGGCTAGGTCTAAGTTGGTCGAGCGAGGACGAGTACTAAGTGATTGTACTCGGGATTGAAACCTTAGGTTTAGGGTTTGGGCAGTCGACTGTTGCTGGGAGCAGTCGACTAGTGTTGGGCACAAAATGATCAGTTGACTGATCTTCTGTGCAGTCGACTGGTGTTAGCTGAAATTCGAACATTGAGCTGTAATGTTCGAATTTAGGTGAACCAGACGACTGGTGTTGACAGCCGGAGGCCTTTTAGGAAGTCATCCACCGATGAATCGGGATCGTCCAACTTACGGACAATCGTGGAGTAGGAGTATCATCTCCGAACCACGTAAATGTTTGGTGTTAGCCTTTGTGTTTGTATTTGTAGTTTGTATTTCCGTTTGCGTATGCTAACACATATAGGAAGAAACGATGCATTGGGAGCAACGAGTTATTCACCCCCTCTAGCCGGCGCACCGATCTCCAACAAAAATCATTCCCATCCTAACCCTTCCACTTGACACTGATTACCTGATCATAGAAACTGACGGATGTGAGTCTGAATGGAGAAGAGTTTTATTTAGAAATACTTCCAAATCAGATCTCAAGACATCAAAAGCACTATATAGATATGCTTTGGGAAAATATAAAGAAAATGACCATTTAACTTTCCTAGACTACGAAATTGTCAATAGAGGGGGGGGGGTGAATATCGATTACGAATTTTTCGGATATAAATCGAGAATAAACGCAATGGAAATAAGGAAAGTAGCAAGTCAAAATAATGCTAACACGCTTTGTTTTAACTTGGTTCAGAGTTTGTGATGACTCCTACTCCAAGGCCCACGGTCCTTGACCGTCTTCGTTGGGCAATTCTATAATCCACAAAAATGAGTTACACAATATAAAGATTACCTACAAAAATAAAACTGAAACTTTATACCGACAACACTTACTAAAGGAAGAAGAAGTCGTTTCATCGAAGAAGCGGCATGTCGTCGATCTCGAACTGCTTTGGCACGGAGAACTTGAGCATGGAAACTTGATCGCAGTGATTCTGAGTACTTGAATTGATATTTGGAAGCAAGGGGGTGAAATCCCTTTTATATTGACACTCGGGCGCACGAGTACGAATAGGGGCGCCCTCTACGTCAGCGATTCAGCCACGTCGTTATCCTCTGACTCGGCCAAAACTTATCCAATCTCGAGCACCTGAGTTCACTGGGACGCGTCAGTCCTGATGTGGCACGTCCAATTAGCAGCCACCAACTCAGCTTCGCCAACGCTGAGCAAACCAAACTGGAGCGCCCGAGACCTCTCAAGCGCCTGAGTCCTCTCAGCGGGCCCCATGCGGCCAATTGATCTTCCTACCATGCAATCAGGGTTAGTCCAGGAAAATAATAACATATATAGAATGCATGAATATTTGACAGTCAAAGCTATCTGGTCTTGAATTTGGATTTCCAATGAAATCCTAGGTCGGACCGACGTCTACTGTTCCCTCTTCTAAGGAACACGCCCTCATCTACTCCACTCTAGAAAAGTTACCTTTTGCCAATCGGCACCTCCGATTTGACTTTTGCTCAACCTCCGAAGCTCCCGGATCTCGAGACATTTGTACCTCGACACATCCCTATTTTTGTCTATAGTCCTCGCTCGGCTAAGTCTTCTGCTCGATCTTCCGGATGAGGTCTTCGTACCCAGTCCTCGACCAGGTCTTCGTGCCTAGCTCTCGGCTAAGACTTTGTGTTCGGTCCTCGACCAGGACTTCGTGCTCAGTCCTCGACCAAGACTTCGTGCTCAACCTTGCAGCTCAAGACCTTATGCCTTGGTAAATTAGGACTTTCTTGCATACTTAGCAAATCTGTTAGATCACAACACAAACTTAACTTTGAACCCTTTGTCATTATCAAAACTAGGTTCGATCTGGTGCTTCCGGCACCAACAACCTTCCCCTTTTTGATTTATGACAATACAGTTCCCGAGGTCAGCTTGGGTGTCGGGCTCCCGAGACTACCTCGGAAGAACAAACGAAAGCCCCTGAGGTCAGCTTGGGTGTCAGGCCCCGAGATCCTCTCGGTAAAATAAATGAAGGCCCCAACGTCAGCTTGGGAGACGAGACCCCGAGACCGACTTGGGAGAGTGGAGCCCAAAGATCAATATATTAGATAGCCTGACTTCAAGTAGCCGTTCCTCTTTCCAAAACGGGAAAGTTATCAGATAATTATTATCCGTAACACGTGACAATTAAGGCCTTAATGGTCGCAATGGTTGTTACCAAAAGATATCAAGTAACCGATGATTAGGGAACGTGGAGGAGAACGTGGAGACACGTGTGACCGAAACCTCAGGTATATAAGGTGCTTCGACATCCAGGTAAAAGGGTAAACTTTCTGAACTTGGGCAAAATTCTGATTCCTCATTGTCCTCCTAAGAAGAGATAAGAATCCTGACTTGAGCGTCGAAGTGGGCTCCGTCGGAAAACCTTCCGGTGTGTTTCCATTAATGCTCGTGTTAATTTTGTAAGGCGTGAGCATCTTCTCCCCGTCACCGTATTTGTGGGTTGCGCTTTGGTGACTCGCTATCCGCATTGTTCCCTTCTGGAACATGTGTAGTAGAGACTTTTAGGGCGCCTTGGAGTAGTTTGAAGGGCTGTTGGTCGGTGGCTTATATAGCCACAGGTTGGGTGCTCGAGTGGCCTTAAGGGCGCCCGGGGTAGGAAAAGGTGAGGGGCGCCCGAGTGGTTCTCGGGCGCCCGGAGTCAGGAGAATGACAGAAGACCGTGTGAGGCAAGGAATAAAGTGTCGGGTGCCCGAGTGGTTCTCGAGTGCCCAGTTGACCATCTTTGAGTGACAATTTATTAAAGCATATAATCAATTTTAACAAAAAAAAAATGAATCTCATTAAGGTGTAAGTTAAGTCTAGGTGGAAACATTTTAAATTAATTTTGAAAAGTTAAGATTGATTTTTGAAATTAAGTTAAAATTAAAAAAAATTAAGTTTTGAAATTAAGCTTATTTTTTTTAAAAAAATTGAGTTAAGTTTACGAATTAAAAATTGAGTTAAGTTTAAATTTAAAAAAAAAATGAGTTAAGTTTAAATTTTGAAAAAAATAAGTTTGAATTTTAAGTTAAGTAAAATTTTGAAAAATTGAGTTAGATTTTGAAATTAATTTTAAAAAAGATTAAGTTAGATTAAATTTTAAGATTTGAAAATTGGGTTAATTTTAAGTTTTGAAAAATAAAGTTAAGTTATGAAAAAATTATGTTGAGTTTGAATTAAGTTTAAATTTGTAAAGAATTAAGCTAAGTTTTAAATTTGAAAAATTAAGTTGAGTTTTAAATTTTGAAAAAATAAATTTAAGTTGAGTTTAAATTTTGAAAAATTAAATTTAAGTTGATTTGAATAACGTAAAATTTTGAAATTAAGTTAAGTATTTAAATACGATAAAATTTATTAGATGTTTGGTTGGTTGGGTTGAACTAATCATTTTGGCCATAAACATCTCACCTAATTTTAAGTGACAAAACAAGGTACCCTTATCTGTTTTGTGAGATATATCAAATTTTATCTTTGATTTTAAGTTAGAAACTATGATTTAATTGAACCTTGAGTTAGATTCAAGTTTAATAAGTATTAAATTGAAAATAAATTTCAATAATCGGAGCAATGACTCTTTCCTAGACAAAGTTATTTTAAAGAAATTTCATTTTCAAGTTACTCTTTGAGAAACCTTGGTCTCACTAGTCGAGGATTTAGCGAGGTAGCTTCGGCTAGTTCCACCGGGCTAAAAAGACCAAATAGGGTACGTCTTACTCTACCTGACTCCTTAGACAGGCTTCCCTAACATACTATCATCTCGCCCCACCCTAATACTAGGTTGTACAAGTTTCAATCAAGTCTGGTCCTTAACTAACCATTTCTATTCCTTAACATGACAATTTTACAGATAAAATAAATAAACACTCATCAAGCAATAAATAAGAAAAACATACAAAGAAATCATCTAAAAAAAATGATTTTTCTATTGACTCCCTCTGCACTAAAGCCTCGATATGGACTATCTAGCATATGAATTTTGCCCATGGATATCCAATAGTGATTTGGTCCTGCTTGATTAGTTAAGCTTAGCTTAGGGACCCATGCTTAAACTCGGGTGCTAGAATGGTTCAACATAGAATAGTAAGATCTATACCGTGAGTTGGTTCTATAGCCAAGCCCGGATTGGTTAAGAACGACTTTCTGTTTTCCAAGAATCATATCAAGATTCTTGGAACCCGAAGTAAACCGCTCTAGAGCTACTCTAAGTTCCTTCACTTGAGTTTTCAGGGAGGAATTCTCTTCCTCAAGTTGTTGAACTTGAGTTGAGGTTTCTTCCTGAACAGTCTCAGTCAAGGAGCTTGAGTTGGCCTCTTCCATATGGGCTTTTACCTCCTCTTGGAGGGACTCAACCCGGACATTGGCTTTGGCCAACTTACATGATAAATAAAAAATTAAGTCGTATAAATCAAATTCAGGAAAACCCCTTACAATGATTTGACCGTCTTCTGACATTGAAAGTGTTTTGGTTGTGTGGTTTTCTTCCGGCTCTGCTTCGGACTCGGTGTTGAGTTCTTTCGATGCCCTCAGCGCGAGGAGGTTGGAGTGAGATATTTCTTCTTTGTCCTCCGAAGATGACTCGTCCTACGTAGCTTGGAGTGCCTTCTTTCTCCGTGACTTCTTGGCCTCCTTTAATATGGGACACTTCGGTTTGAAGTGACCCTTCTTGTTACACCTATAATAGGTGATGTTCGTCTTGCCTTTTTGACTCGTGCTTGGTTCAGTCAGATCTGTTGGTGCCCCGGTTAGTTTTGATGTGATCCACCAAGTTAGTTAGGTCCTGGTTGGTTTTAATCCCTCTGCTAAGTGTGCAGGAACTTAGGTACGGAGGAAGTCAAGCGTAAGACGCAGTGAACGAGAAGGATTGCGCGGGGAAGTGAGCCGACGGGCTCAGTGCAATCCGAGGGATGCGGAAGCTGCGGAAGAGTACACCGGTGGAGCGAGAAGGACGTGCGTGGTGACCGAGGGACGAGAAGCCGGGAGGAAGGACGCTCGAGGGGCGAAAGGCTGGAGTCGGGTTCGGGTGAGCCTAATTCCAGTTGGTCAGAAATCACCTAGAAGATCTACTTACGAAAAGCTTTTATTAAAGCTTTTAATTAAAAAGCCGATTATAGCTTTTATTAAAGCTTTTAATTAAAAGCTATAATGGCCGATTAAAAGCTTTTATTAAAGCTTTTAATTAAAAGCCGATAACAGCTTTTATTAAAGCTTTTTAAAAGCTTTTAATTAAAAGCTTGTTAAAAGCTTCAACGTTCAAAAGTCACACGTGGAAGCAACGTTCAAAAGTCAAAGCCTCATCTTCAATCGAAATGTTGGAGCCGATTAAAAGAGATAAATTTTTTTTTTATCTCTTTTAATTAGAGTTCAAAATTTGATTGAGATAATCTTAGATCTACGATCAAGATACAACTCAATCTTGTATCAACGATCAAGATCATATCACTCAACCTATAAATAGGCTTAGAGATTTAGATTCAAGAAAATAATTCTTTCTGTAATTTCTTTAAGTCTAAGTGTGCTTCAGTTGTAAGGCTTCTCCGCCACAAGGAGATTTTCTGATTGAGCGTTAACCGTCTTGGAAGCAACGACCAAGTTGCAACCAAGTTTTTCTTAAAGACGAGTGCCCTCTTGTTTTATTTCTTAACCGTCTATTCACCCCCCTCTAGCCGGACCAACCCGTTCCTACAAGTGGTATCAGAGCCAGGTTGCCGCAGAAGGACTAACCGCCAACTGCAGCAAATCTCAAGAAGATGGTTGGACCAGTGATATACCCGCCTAAGTTTGAGGGGGAGTTCACAGCATGGAAACGGAAGATGCAGGTATTTTTTGTTACTGATTATGAGTTATTAATTATTATGAAAAATGGCTATGCAGCTCCAAAAGATAATGAAGGAAAGATCAAGGATCCTGACTCCTGGAATAAGAAGGAGCAAGTAGACGCAGTTGCTAACGGAAAGGCAGAATTCCATCTGCTGACCGTCCTCCCAGAGCAAGATGTCAACCGGATCGGTAAGTATGAATCGGCGAAGGAACTTTGGGAAAAGTTTCTCGAACTGCACGAAGGCACCTCGGAGGCAAAGCTGGCGCGACGAGATGTTCTTCGAAACCGACTAACAAATCTCCGGATAGAAGATGGAGAATCTGTTGCGAGATTGCATGCTAAGGTAAAAGAACTAATCACAAGCCTCGAAAATCTCGGAGAAACGGTGATCAACCGCGATGCACAAAGGTATGCGCTAAACGCATTTCCGAGAACCCCGGAATGGACCTCGATAATCGACGCATATTACATTTCAAAAGATTTAGAGGTAAGTACGTTAGAACAGTTATTTTCTATTCTATAACTTCATGAATCTCGTTTTGTAGAAAAGAACAGAAAAGCAGACAACGTCGCACTGAACACAAGGAAGATCCAACTCGACGAAGAATCTTCAGCAGACGATGAAGAAACAACACTAGCGGTAAGAAAGTTGTATAAATTCATTAATACTAATCGCTCTAAAAAGGTGCAGAGAAAGAAGAAACGCACGATCCGATGTTACAACTGCAACGAGGAGGGACACCTGAAAAATCAGTGCCCCAAACTCAAGAACCAGCCAAAGAAGAAAAAGGCACTAAAAGCTACCTGGGACGAGACTTCGTCAGATGAATCGGAAGCCGAAGAATTCGTTGGACTTGCACTGATGGCAAGTCACCAAGATGAAGATGAAGAAAGTACCTCGGAAGAAAGTAGCAACGAAGGGGAAATCCCTAACTTCGAAACTGACCCGGTAAGTGAGGTATGCCTACTTCCACCTGCTCGAATTTACTCTATACTAAAATCTATGCTAAAGTCGATGAATAAATTAGAAATAGCAAACTCTGAATTAAAAGAAAAATTAGTCACTCCATGCTCATCTGATCTATCTGACCAACTGAAAATAGAGAATGAAAATTTAAAAAATTTAGTAGAAAAATTAGAAAATGATATTGCATGTTTAAGAACTAAAAAGAATTTTTATCCTGAAAATCTGAATTGGTATGTTAAAAATCACAGGGGTCAACTTAGAAAAGTGACCAAGAACTATATTCCTCCTAGATTTTTAATTAACCCTGTAGATAGGAATTTATTTTAGGTTCCAAAGTCTATTTTAAGTTGATTATTTTTCTTTCTATTACATATGCGCTTATTATCTGACATTTTTTTTATATTAGTAAATTTAGTTTGATTAATTGTTACTAAATAAAAATTGTATCTCTAACTTTTCCAAATGCATAATCTTGTTGTCTATATACGAAGATTTTTTTTCAGAATTTTTTTCACGTTTCGAATTTTCATGATTTTATATTCAAAATTCGAATCTTAAATATTAAAAATAGAAAACAAAGTTATTTTCTCAGATCTGATTTTTCCATGATTTAGATATAATTAAAAGAATTTAATAAAATTTTTATTCGAATATTTGAAGTAATTTTGAATTTTTAAATATTTTTTCTTCAAAAATTCTATTCTGTTGGGTTTTAATTTTTTTTTAGACTTGTTGATCGAATTTAAGATTAAAATTTTTTTTTCAACCCCATATACCTATCATCATTGTATACAAAATATTTCAGATTTGTTAATTGATATTTCAATTTTCTATAAATATTTACTAAAATCAGATTTTTATTTAAAAAAAATCGATAGAAGGATATTTTGACCAAATCTAAATTTTTAGAATCTTTACATCAGATGTTGAGTCTGTCAAATGTTTTTTTTTAAATTTTATAAGTCAATTTTAGAATTTTAAAAATTAAATTTCGAATTACTAAATCAAAAAGTGTTTGATATTAATATTTTTCCTTTCCCTAGTTTCTTTCCCTATTTTTGCTGTGATCAAAGGGGGAGAGTAGCCTGAAGTTCAGGGGGAGATGATAGTTTTGCATGTCAATATTTTTTCCCATGCTTAACTGCTTAATTTAGTTATACTAAATTCCTTATTTTTTGGTTTAACCCTAATTGAACTTGGATTGATACACATCAAAAAGGGGGAGATTGTTGGTGCCCCGGTTAGTTTTGATGTGATCCACCAAGTTAGTTAGGTCATGGTTGGTTTTAATCCCTCTGCTAAGTGTGTAGGAACTTAGGTACGGAGGAAGTCAAGTGTAAGACGCAGTGGACGAGAAGGATTGCACGGAGAAGTGAGCCGACGGGCTCAGTGCAATCCGAGGGACGCGGAAGCTGCGGAAGAGTACACCGGTGGAGCGAGAAGGACGTGCGCGGTGTCCGAGGGACGAGAAGCCGGGAGGAAGGACGCTCGAGGGGCGAAAGGCTGGAGTCGGGTTCGGGTGAGCCTAATTCCAGTTGGTCAGAAATCACCTAGAAGATCTACTTACGAAAAGCTTTTATTAAAGCTTTTAATTAAAAAGCCGATTATAGCTTTTATTAAAGCTTTTAATTAAAAGCTATAATGGCCGATTAAAAGCTTTTATTAAAGCTTTTAATTAAAAGCCGATAACAGCTTTTATTAAAGCTTTTTAAAAGCTTTTAATTAAAAGCTTGTTAAAAGCTTCAACGTTCAAAAGTCACACGTGGAAGCAACGTTCAAAAGTCAAAGCCTCATCTTCAATCGAAACATTGGAGCCGATTAAAAGAGATAAATTTTTTTTTTATCTCTTTTAATTAGAGTTCAAAATTTGATTGAGATAATCTTAGATCTACGATCAAGATACAACTCAATCTTGTATCAACGATCAAGATCATATCACTCAACCTATAAATAGACTTAGAGATTTAGATTCAAGAAAATAATTCTTTCTGTAATTTCTTTAAGTCTAAGTGTGCTTCAGTTGTAAGGCTTCTCCGCCACAAGGAGATTTTCTGATTGAGCGTTAACCGTCTTGGAAGCAACGACCAAGTTGCAACCAAGTTTTTCTTAAAGACGAGTGTCCTCTTGTTTTATTTCTTAACTGTCTATTCACCCCCCCTCTAGCCGGACCAACCCGTTCCTACAAGATCATCCTTTGACTGAACCATCTTCTTCTTCTTTTTCTGACCCTTGTACATCTTGTAATAGTTCTGTGATATTTTGACTAGCTCAGGGTAGTTGATGTCGTCTTCATCAGATTCTAAGTCGGATTCAGACTCGGGTATCGGTTGCGAATTTTTCTTTTTTAGTTTAGCTGCATCATTACCTGCAATAAGAGTAATACATTTCTCGACTTATGTAGAGTTAGTCTGCTCATGTAATTCAAGTTCTGAAAATAGCTCATCTAAGTTAATTTTTGAAAGATCCATAGAAACCTTGTAAGCATCCACCATAGATGCCCACAAAGTGTTTCTGGGGAATGAGTTTAAGACATACCTTATTAAGTCCCGGTTTACTACCTTATGGCCGATGGCGTAAAGGTCGTTCATCAGCTCCTGGATGCGTGTGTGAAGCTGTGCAACATTTTCACCGTCTTGCATCTTGATGTTGTAGAGCTTGTTTAGGAGCAGATCTCGCTTGCTGATCTTGGTATCTGATGTCCCTTTGTGGAACTCAATCAGCTTGTTCTAAATCTCCTTAGCACTATTGAAGGGGCCGACGCGGTTGAGCTCTTCCTTTGTTAGGCCACATTGAAGGGTCTATGTTGCCTTGGCGTCTGCTTCAATTTTCTTCTTTAGGGCAGCATCCCACTTAGTGTATCCTAGAAATTCACCTTGTGCATTCTTTGGGATCTTCATTCTTCCTTGTATTATAATCTACATTTTCACCTGAGCTTTCAGGTGGACTTCCATGTGGCTCTTCAAGTAACTGAAATCCAATCCTAAGAAGAGAAGAGATCGGACAGTGTTGTAACCTTCTTACTGGGCCATAGATAATCCTGAAAAAAACAGAAACAAGAAACTTATTCCAAGATTTAGTCTTGGATTAGTAATGCGGTATGAAAATATATATTAAAAAAATCTCGAGTGGTGTTGCACCAACTTCGAGAAATAAAAAAATCTACGATAAAAAAAGAACCAAAAAGAAATATCAGAAAAAGGCAAGAATACCTTTTCTGATTACGAAAAGAAAATCCGAAAAATCGCTCAATTGGTGGTTTCACCGAAATTGAGCAACCCACTCTGATACAACTTGTCGGATCAATGTGATCGATAGAGGGAGTGAATATCGATTACGAATTTTTTGGATATAAATTGAGAGTAAACGCAGTGGAAATAAGGAAAGTAGCAAGTCAAAAATACTAACATGCTTTGTTTTACTTGGTTCGGAGTCTGTAATGACTCTTACTCCAATGCCCACTGTCCTTGACCGTTTTCATTGAGAGATTTTATAATCCGCAAAAATGTGTTTCACAATATGAAGATTAAGTACAAAAATAAAATTGAAACTTTATACCGACAACACTTGCTAAAGGAAGAAGAAGTCGTTTCGTCGTAGAAGTGGCATGTCGTCGATCTCGAACTGCTTTGGCAGGAGAACTTGAGCACAGAAACTTGATCGCAGTGATTATGAGTGCTTTAATTGATATTTGGAAGCAAGGGGGTGAAACCCCTTTTATATTGACACTCGGGTGTCCGAGTACGCATAGGGGCACCCTCCACGTCAACAATTCAGCTATGTCGTTATCCTATGACTCGGACAAAACTTAACTACTCTCAGGCGCCTGAGTGCATTGGGGCTCCTGAGTGCTGATGTGACGCATCCAATTAGTAGCCGCCAACTTAGCTTCGCTAACGCTGAGCAAACCGAACTGGGGCGCCTAAGACTTCTTGGGCACCTGGTTTCTCAGGCGCCTGAGTCCTCTCAGGCGCCCCCAATGCGGCCAACTGATCATCTTAGCCTGCAATCAAGGTTAGTCCAAGAAAACAATAACATATTAGAATGCATGATAATATTTGACAGTCAGAGTTGTCTGGTCCTGATTTTGGATTTCAAATGAAATTCTAGGTCGGACCGACACCTATTGTTCTCTCTTTCGGGGAACGCACCCTCACCTACTCCACTCTGGAGATGTTATCTTTTGCCAACCGGCACCTCCGGTTGGACTTTTGTTCGGCCTCCGAAGCTACCGGATCTCGAGATGTCCGTACCTTGACCCGTCCCTACTTATATCCGTAGTCCTCGTCCAGGTAAGTCTTCTGCCCGATCTTCCGGATCAGGTCTTCTTGCTCAGTCCTCGACCAGGACTTCGTGCCCAACCCTCGGTCAGGTCTTTGGTGCCTAGCCCTCAGCTAGGACTTCATGCCAAGTCCTCGACAAAGACTTCATACTCAACCCTACAGGTCAAGACTTCGCGCCTAGGTAAACTAGGACTTTTCTGTACACTTAGCAAATCCGTTAAATCACAAACTTAACTTTGAACTCTTTACCATTATCAAAATCAGGTTCGATCTGGTGCTTTCGACACTAACACCCAAGAGTCACTCGGGCACCCTCATTCTCCCGAGCGCCCCTATGGGCTTGGGGAGCCCTAGAGCCCTTCCACTGATTTTATCCCCTTCTCCGCATTCATCGAGTTGATCGGATAAGAATCAACATTGAGGGTGCCCGAGAAGGCTTTAGGGGCACCCGTATGACAAGTATAGAAAGGGGTTTGACCTGTGCATTCATATCATCACTTCCATCATTCTACGACTCATTCTCTGCGAAGCAAAAGCGCTAAGACGAAGCTCTACGACCAATAAGGCTCCAGGAGGAAATGACTACATTTCGGACTTCCGAATTGGTCGGATCTTCATTTCTATTGGTTTGCATTTATTTACAAGTTATACTTAATTTCATTTATTTGTGCTCGTAAAATCGAACTGTAAGATGAGTTTTCTCCACCTCTGACAATTCTAGAAAGGAGACCATTAGTGGACTCACACCGAGTACATAGGTCTTGGACGTACTAACCCTAGGGGGTTGGGAATCAAGTAAATAAATCATGCGTGCCTACTGTTTTGTTGTTTTTACTTTTATTATTCCGCTATGCTACTAACGACTTTGATATTAAGTTGATGAATGAACAATGAGATTTCGAAGAAAATGAGAGTTGATATTCACCGCCTCCTCTACCAACGCTACTGATCCCACATACTCGACTGTTCTACTAGGAGTTTACCGGTAGAGAGTTTTAGTGAATTGCCCGTCCAAAAGGTCCAAAGGGTCTGAACCTTGCAGTAGGAGTCGTCGAAGACTCCGAAGCAAGTAAATGTCTTGGTGTTCATGTGCTTGTTCTTTATAGCTTTAATTTCCACCGCACACTGGTTTTTCAAAAAACGTTTGTTTTAAAAAAGTCACGTAATTCACTCTCCCTCTCACGTGTAACGATCCTATACCAACTACCACCTATTTTAAGATCGCTAAGAGAATTTTGTGCTATATCAAAGTTACAGGTTTTTGGTTGTTTTATTCATTATCTAACAATTTCAAACTTGAAAAATATAGCAACAGTGATTGGGGTGGAAATATAGATGATAGAATGAATACTACAGCATTTGTATTCTTTGTGGGAGATATAACTTTCACTTGGATGTTAAAAAAATAATCTGTTGTCACACTTTCTACTTGTGAAGCGGAGTACGTGGCTACGACTTCATGTGCTCGTCGTGCTATTTGGCTCCGAAATTTATTGAATGAGCTAAGTTTACCACAAGAAGAGACAATCAAGATTTGAGTTGAAAATAAGTCTGCAATATTGCTAGCAAAAGAAATCTAGTCTTCTATGATAGAAACAAGCACATCGATATGTGCTATTAGTTATATCAGAGAGTGCATTATAAGAAAAAATGTGCAAGTAGAATATATAATGTCTCAAAATCAAATTGTTGATATATTTACTAAATCACACAAATTTGAAGACTTAATCAAGATGTTAAATTTGCTTGGAGTCGCAAAATCAAATTTAAAAGGATGTGTTGGAAATTAAAATTAATTATGGATGATATAGAATATTATGGACTTAGTGGATAGAGATAGAATATCATGAAGTGACAAATATTAATAGATAGATGATGTGATAATTATGGATAGGAATGAGAGTTTGTCGTTAAAGAAGAATGATCTCAATGTATATGAGATAAACGTGGAGATAAATGTGGAGGTAATAGTTATTTAATAAGCTTATAAATACGTTAATTTTTTTAATGAATGAAATATATATTCTTGCGTGGATGATTGTTTCAATTAATCTTAGAATTAATTTTCAATAGGGATAAAATATTTCATATAGCGTTTGCCTCTCCAAATATACAGAGTATTAGAGTAAAATATTGCATATGATTCATCTGCCCAGGGGGAATGACGAAAATTAACGATTTTGAATTAACTGAGGTGAAATGTCTCGTTGAGTATAAAAGGTTACACTGGGATAAAATAATCTGTATGATTTATCAGCTTATATACAGTAGGGGGTCAACGATGAAAATTGACGATACTGAATCATCTTCTTCTCTATTAACAAAATATAAACTAATTTACAATCTTTTTTTCTTCTATTTCATCTTCTTTCGATACACAAAGATTACGATACACATCGTAGATTTTACAAGCATCTCTAATATTTTCAGATGATTTTACAAGCTGCAGCTTCTCCACTCTACAGATTTCACGAAGATCTTTAATCAAATAACTAATTCACAATCACATCGATGGATATCGCTTCGCCAGCGCTGAGCAGTTGGACTCCAAGCTCGCCGGATACATGTAGAAGGCTCGATCCCACGCGTAGCGGAAGGTGAGAAAGCCCGAGCTGGGGATCTCCCTTCCGTCGGCGACGAGGTACCCGCCGCCGCCGCCGCCTTCCTCCCGCCGGAACAACCTGGGATCGACGGGGACGGAGCTGGCGAATCCCTCGCTCACGAGCACCACCCGCGAGACGGCGCAGCAGCACCCGTTCTCGACCTCCACCTCGAACACCGGGTCCATCGTCGCACCTCCCCTCCTCCGCCCTCTGTTCGTTTGCCGCACCCTAATGCTCGACACCCCGCACCGCCGGCTCGCCGCCGCTGAAGCATCCAAGCACGAATCTCGAGAAGGAAGCGGCGTGCCGGCGGCGAAGTAATGGAACAGGAGGGCGGCGGAGAGGAGCAGGAGGGCAGCAGAAGCCATTGCTCTCTGTCTGAGGTCGGTGGGAATGGAGTTGTAGTTTCTCGCACTGCATATAACAGAGGTCCCTCCCTTTTCCCTGACACTGTAGTTGGCACAGGAACATTGAATAATCCACACATTACTTTACCACAGTTCATAAAAAGCAGGTTTACAGATCAAGCATGGCTGCCGTATAACAAATTTAATGGCTGGCTTTATAAAAGAAAGTAATTTAACTTTATCAAATACTTTAGACTTTCTGAAATCGATCCTCAAGTGCTGTGGATGGGGTCCGATGAAAAGTGAGAGCCGTAAGGATGATCGCGGCTCAAGTTGAAGGTTTGGAATTAAGCAGCCATGTGTCGATCATGGAGTAAGCTCTCCATGGTGAAAATAATCTTCGGAGGATCATCTGACCAAACATTGTGAATCTTTGGGCTTCCTTCTGCAGGCTGCACCAGCTTTTGTTTGCCTTTATGAATTATTGGCTAGTGGCTTGGACTTTTATGGATTGTAATTGTTGAGACCCTGCCATTGGCGGCTGAGTTAGGTCGTGCGGTAAAAAACTGTCTCATCATATTTGAGGTGATTGATAATGAATAATCGACTCTTGGAGAATAACACGTGTCAAGAGAGCTCATCAAGATGATCATTCAAAATCTCCATTTATTATGATCATTATCCATTATTTTTATTATCCTGGATCAAATCAAATTTATGCTTCTTAGTACATTAGATTTTGTGCAGGCCTCACAGATACTCTCTGAGTCTAGATATGCTTCCCAAATATCTCATGGGCTCGAACCTATTTCCCAAGCACCTCATGAGTTTTATCTCCGATTTCTAAGCATCGATTCTAAATTCGACTCTCAAACACCTTCGAATTCTGAATCCTCCAGATCCGACCGTTAATCATGTTAAATTTCTCGGGCTTAACTTCTTTTTAAACCCACGTATGGAGCCCAAACTCATGTTTCCTTGTGGGCCCAACCCGACCGGCCCTTCCTTGATAAGTAACGATTATTACGGAGTAGAAATGAATTTTGTATGATCAGTTCTCAGTGTGATCATTTTGTCAAAATCAGATTGTTCTTGTGTCTGGAATACCAAAACATGGCATTCTTTTCGTCAACTGAAGTGAAAATTTTAGATAGGTGTCTACTAGAAACAACTTAAACAAAAAAGGGGTAAATCTAGCAAAGGAGGGCTAAACATTGTTTGAATAAATATTGTGTTTTTGCCACTCCTCACAAGAAACAACCGACCAGTTTTTCAGCTAATGCATCTGTTGAGGTAAAACTTATCGAAATTATCGAATAGGTTCGAATTGTGAATCGTGTCCCTTTGGTTGTTAAAGCATTAATCTCTCATCGACTTAGTTTTGTCGGATCGTGGAGTCATCCCTTTGTATATAAGTTTATCGGTCTTGAGGTCAAGGAAAGCAATACTCGAAAGATTTTTCAATAATTGTCTCTCAAGAAACATTAGAGGCAATCTAAAATTCGAGTTTGAAGCTATAGAACTCTTAGAGAGGAGAATAGGACGAATAAAACATAAGAGAATAATCCACAAGTTACGAACCGAAAGAGTTGAGCTAGAGTAAAACTCTTGAATTTTTACAATTACATTTTCAGCCAATTTCACACCCCTTAACATTTGTATGTATTGAGTTCATTTTTTTATACTAGGTATTCAAATTTTACCATTTGAATAATTTTGATATAGACAATCCGGTCTCACATTTCACCCACCAAATAAATCCTAACTACTCCAACTTCACTAGTAATTTAATTATCATAGATGTATCCTTCATGATAATTCAACTCTAGTTGCTTGAAAAATACAATACCACTGTCACACCAAGCCCTAGGAGCTTGTATATTGACATTCATTTATTTTTATTTTTTTAATTTAGGTATTCAGTATTTTGAATCAAATAATTCTAGAGATAACTAATTCAGCCCATGAAAGTTTTTTACTTATCACCAAAATAAATTTGAGAAAAGCCAAGTGACCCAACAATCACAATCAAACTTTCTAGAATTAATCATGTTGAACAAATGTCCTTACTGAAAATTGACCTCAAATACTCTTGTTGGTACCGCTATTGCCTTATCACTGGTGTTGTGCCCCGGGGGACTTGTATGTCCTTGTTCATTTTTTTTTAAATCTAGATATTCAATTTTTCAAACCGACTAATAATCATGGAAATGACCAGCCCAGCGATATGGAAGTTTTCGATCGAGTACCAGGATAAATCAAGAAGCACAAATGACTCATTGCTCCGTAACCAACATTCTAAGGTTATGTTTTCATGGGAGAAAATTAATTATGCAGTGCACCATAACTAGGAGTGATCCATGAATGTCTAGTTAACTATGGTAGTATCTTACCATTGCACCGTAGCCCAAGGAGCTATATATTTAAGTTCATATGTTAAAAGATGATTCGTTCACCCCAAGTGTCCCTCATCGCCGATCCCATAACGAAATAAAGAGAATAAATCACAGACCAAGTGGTCTCTATAGGTGGGAGGGATTTTATCCCTTAGGGATTGTTCCTCGAGGATTTGATTCTTGCTCTCATGTGACAATCTACCATCTAAGTACCAACTCGATTATGCTCGTGAGTGTTGTATGTTGACATTCATTTTTTAAAAATCCAAGTACCCAACTCAACTTTTCGAACCGACTAATCATATATGTTCATGTTTATTTTTTTAGTTGGCATACACCATGTATCCAGTTTATGCTAATTAATCCTAATGGTGATAAGTCCGACTTAACGAAAATTTTTCGTCGGTCATCATAATAAATTGGGAAACACTCGCAGCGATGGTCCATCAACCTAGTGTTTTTAGGTCAACCATTTATTAAGAGAAATTCATCTTTTAATTCATATGTCTCAGAAACTAAGAAGGTTATCTGCTCTTGCACCATTGCTCCGTGGCCATAAGATGATTATGATAAGCTTAGATGCCCTTTATACTACGTTCCTAGATTATATAAAGGGAGGAATTATAGTTGATAATCAAAGTGATGGGGAGTGAGAGGAGTGTGTATCTTCACGTTCATGAATCATGTCCATGTGTGAACCAATTTTTCCATTCAATCAAACAGCAGCAACTCTTTAATTTCTTATTCAATTAAAAAATAGCTTACAATAGTGCCCTTATGAAATAACATGTCCTTATTTAATCAATTAATATCGAAATTAATTTCCAATTGGTGGTGCCCACAGTTGTGTTTTTGCTTGCATGACGACCTTCTGAATTCATTCTTCAGAGGGGAAAACCCTAATGGGTTCAAGAAATTGGCACAAGCCTGGCGACAAATTTGTTCTTGGCGTATCTTGTTGCCAAAAGTATAAGATAATCTTTGATGAAGAAGAAGAAGAAACGAAGAAATCACTAATGAACAAAATGGTCAGAATCATAGTTCAGAGACCGCTCATCCAAGAAGCCTCATCCCCAAGAACAGATGCAAATATGTTCTATCAATTCTGCAAGCCAAATAGCTCCAATTGGGATAGATTCGAGTATCAAAATTATTTGAATAAACACCTCGATGGGAGCCCATAATTTTAAATACGTTTTCACTTTCAGATTCATCAAAATCATTTGAACAAACACTTCGATGGAAGCTCATAATTGGACTAAAGAGGTGTTTTTTCTTCTGCTACTGTATAATTCCCTTGACTTTGCAACTCAATTTGATATTGTTTTCCTTTGCTGTTGACCGAATGCCAGAGAACGCTTGCTTCCGATGACCAAACGCCGGTGGACAAGTTTGAACTGCAAAGTTTTAGCAGGCTGAAGTATCTCTCGGTGCAACACAAACTGTGATGGATCCCTCCCACCCTAATTCTCCTTTATGGAGGGGTGGAGCTGGACGCAGGGACCACTCTCCATCCATGGCGTCCACTCTCTCACTCTCTCCACACCCATGATATGTTGGGGTGAGGTGAGCCACTTTATACATTTACTTAATTCTTTGTTTTCTTACCCAAGGAACAAGCAAGAACAAGACAGAAGAAAGCTTTGTTTAATCCCTTTCTTCAGCCTTTTCCTCCTCCGTTTCTGCCTCTTCCCTGCCCTTTCACCAATCCAAGGGCCACAAAACAGTCACAGGCCCACTAGCAAACCCTGAACACCGTCCCGCACCCCGCACTGCAATATCAAAAAAGGACTAGCCTTTCAGAAGAGAGTGTGAGTAACTAAAATAGGAAGGGTCAAAGAACAAGGAGATAGGGATCGTGTTTGTTTCATTTAGTTCCTCCTACACTCATCCTCTCGAGTGGTTGTGTGTTCACCTGCTGCTCTACTCCTCCCCTACTACTGGTAAGAGCAAGTACAAGCACTGTTGGTTGTAGCTCCAATGGACCATGAGTTTTTGGCTGACATTGATGATGAGTATGAAAAGTTGGTGATTCAGTTGAATCCTCCAAGGTAAGAGGGCCCTGCTTGCTTTGCCTCTTCTCTGTTCCTTTGGAATTGAACAGAACCTTTTTTTACCCTTTCCTCTCCGAGTCTGTGAGCCATCTAATCTCTCAGGGTCTCTGTGGACAACAGTTCCAGCAGGAAAGCCACCTTGGTGCAGGTCAGATGCTCGGTGTGGTTTCTCCCTTTGCGGGTGGGGGGTTGTTTGATGTTTTCTCTGGGTTTGTGCTCTGAATTGTGCTTCCATGCAGGTAGGGAGTGCAAACAGGCAAGGAAGCTTGTTGGAGATGGTGCAGGTTTTGACTGACCTCAACCTCACCATCACAAGGGCTTACATCTCCTCTGATGGAGAGTGGTTTATGGATGGTGCATACCTTCTCTTCTCTTTTCTCTTCTACGCTATTCCTCTTTCACCCATCTTTCTCATTGCTTTCACTGCGCTTCAAATTGATGATTGCAGTGTTCCATGTCGTGGACCAAAGTGGGAACAAAATTTACGATGGCGAAGTCATTGATCGCATTCAAAAGGTCCTTTCATTGTCTTCCCCTAATAGGTTTTGTTTTGAAACAAAAAGTTGGTCATCCTTTCCTTTCTTTACACTCACTTGATGTTTGAAGTTAAAAGGAACACTTTTTCTCAAGGTCAATTCTCCATCTTGCAGTCATTGGCAGCAAGAGCATCAATCTCGCAGTCATCGCGAAGGTCTGTGGGAATACAAGCCTCATCGGAACATACTTCCATTGAACTAGTTGGCAGAGATCGACCAGGCCTGCTCTCTGAGATATTTGCAGTTCTCTCGGACCTCAAGTGCAACATCGTTGCCGCTGAAGTATGGACACACAATCTGCGGATGGCATCAGTTGTCTACATCACAGATGAATTGAACGGAGGGCCAATCGATGACAGCGATCGGCTTGCGAATATCAAGCGCCTCCTCCGCTATATCCTTGTAGGAGACAGAGATAAGAGGAGCGCAAAGACTGCAATTTCTGCAGGAGCAACTCACACTCAGAGGAGACTGCATCAGATGCTGTATGCTGATAGGGACTATGACAGGGGCGACGCCGCCGGAGAGGACAGGAGCAAGCTAGTTGTGAATGTGGAGAATTGCACTGAGAAAGATTACTCCATGGTGAATATGAGGTGCGATGATCGGCCCAAGTTACTGTTCGACACAGTTTGTACTCTCACAGATATGGAGTATATGGTGTTTCATGCAACTGTGATTGTCGAAGGGCTAGAAGCATATCAGGTTTTTGCCATCCTCGCCAATTGTTATCAACAAGCAGTTCAGATTTTCCTTTTTTTTTTCCTAACAAGAGTGAGCTAATCTAACTCTCTCGATTTAGGAATATTACATTCGACATGTTGATGGAAGCCCCATTAGTTCTGAAGGGGAGAGACAGAGACTAGTGCTCTGCTTGGAGGCTGCAATCAGAAGAAGGAATACAGAGGTTGACTAAATTTTGAAATGAAAGTTTATATACTGCATCTATTGCTACTTTTGAACATGTTAAGCTTGTCAATAACATATTGATTCCATCATCTTCACACTTGCATGATTGTGAGTAGGGTGTGAGACTTGAACTTTGCTGCGAAGACAGAGTTGGCCTCTTGTCTGATGTAACTCGCATATTCAGAGAAAATGGACTTTCAGTCACACAGGCCGAGGTCACCACTCGGGGATCTCAAGCTGTCAATGTGTTCTACGTCACAGATTCTTCAGGGAATCGTGTTCACAGTCGAATGATCGAGGCAGTGAGGAACGAAATTGGGCAGGCGATTTTGCAAGTCAAGGATGAGATGCACGCAAAAGCTTCAGCAGAAGAGAGTGGAAGATTCTCATTGGGCAGCCTCTTCAGGTCCAGATCTGAGAAGTTGCTACATAACTTGGGGCTCATAAGATCAAGCTCGTGAGATCGGTTTTCTCCTCACTGACCACCATCAACTGCTTCTCTTGGGCCTGAGTGAATGTCGAGGATCTGTGGAAGAAGTCCATGTACTTGCAACTGTTGACTGCTGTAAATGAAGTTGAGCCTAACCTTCTTTCTTCGAAGCAAATGAGACATTGAAAAGCATCACTGCTTCTATCTTCCTACTTGCTGCAAAATGTACTCATTGCATGAAAGAATCTTTGACCTTGGCTTTCATGAGCAGTCATCTTTTCACTTAAAGATTACTACAGACACATGAAGATCCCACTAATGAAGCATCTTATAATCTGATACAGTGATAACTTGTGTAATTTTCTCAAAGGCAAGCGCAACGTTTGTAACTTGTCATAAAGTAAAGCATCAAAATCTGCACAAAGTGATAAAAACATATGGACAAAGTGTGTGGGCCAGCAATCTCTATCACACAGGAAGAGTCAAAGAATGAGACAACAGAATCTACAGTATGTCTTTTTTGAATATAAACTAGGGAGATAAGGAGAATCTTTATCATCACAACAATGCCTTTTAATCACAGTAGACTGGGATCTGAAAGTTTAACTGAACATTAAAAATTCTGACGAGCTATAAACAAACCATATGATGCCAATAAATTTCTGGATTGTATGCTCAGCTACTCTTTGCCACATGCACTGGATTCAACCTACATTGCTAAGTCCCTCCTGTTCTTCCATGTTTTGTGGAAACAGCCTCATAGCATTCAAATGTTACAGATAAAGGGAAAGGATGACTTTGTTCATGACTTGAATCTCCTTTAAGGAAGTAACTTAAAGGTGCTCTGTAGGTAACAAAACTCATTGCAGAGATATCTGACAAATTGCTATGCATCTCCAATTGTTAAATTTATTTGAATTTTGTTGCAGATGCACCTCCAGGCATTCTCGAACTCATGCAGCATGTCCCTACTTCACATCTGTGTTAATTTCTTATTCTGGACTTGGTTCTTACATTGTTGACCATCGATTCTGCTGAAATCTTTGAACATGGATGTGAAACTTCATATTTAATGTGAAGAATCGTTTTTTAATGAGATAGATACCATATAGAATAAGAGCTTACTAAAGATATGAGATCTATAGCTATCAGTTAATGACTTGTGTCCATTGATTTGTCGGCCACTAAAAAATCACATTGTGAATTTGGAAGATAGTGAAGGATTCAAGGAGAGGATGATGGCAGGTCAGAATATTGATGTAGATAGCAATGCCTCGTCGGATCCAACTCTTGACTCTTGTCCCATTTGAAATCCATTTTTTCCTTCATTCCACTGCCCAACTTGGCTCTGTAGGGTGGTCCTTTTCCAATCTGGGTGAAAAACCACATTGAATCAATTTGTTGTCCTTATATCGAATTATGGCGCATCAAATATTCGTCTTCCTAGGAACAATGTATATTGTGACAGGCAAAGAACATGATCTTATGAGCTCAAAGTTCAGTATTTTAGTATTTTAAGAACTGTTTCTGTTTACAACTACAGTGTTTGGAAGAAAGTATCAAGGAAAGCTCAAAACTATAGTTTTGAAATTTAGCAGATGGATGCTTGCCCACGGATCATTACGATTTCAATAGATTTGAGGGATAAAAGAAACAAACTGCTTCCAATTATCAAAAGATAATAAGTTTTGAACTTTTGTTGAATTCTGTGAATGTCCACAAAAGAGCAACAGCAGTGAGGTGGCAATGAGAAAGCACTTGTCCACCTCAATTTGCACCAGAGAACATATTTATCTAATTTCATTGACAGAAACCACTGCACACCTACTAACTCAAGCTATGAGGAAGATCCACTCAAAAGCAACGAAACTTCGGTAAATTATTAAACCAGGTAGATGTTTCAAAATATGTAAATCATGTATCTAAATTTTAAAATTATCAACTAAGGTACATACCTTGTACTTATTTTACCCCTCCATATTTATCCCCAATAGACTTGTACTTATTTTATTCCTCCGTATTTATATTAGATCTTGAGCATGAGTCGATTACAAATAAATTGAATACCAGACCGATTGCGAAATACAAAAATAACTGACTTACAGTAATCGGAGATCTCCTTCTTGCTCTGCTTTCTTCTTTTGCTTGCTTACTGTCACGAGAACGTCACCGAGGATCGATCCCAATTAGCCACAAACCAAATCCCTCTCTCGAGTAATGCTCCTTCTTCTTCGTCTGCCTTTGGATTGCATTTGGACGCAGCTTTTATAAGGAGAAGATGTCTCTTCCTCTACCTCCATCAATGGAGATATTAAACGTTATTGCCAGTAACGCCAACGTTGGAAGATGAAGAGGAAGAGGTGCCTCTTCCTCTTCCGCAACTGCCTATAACGCCAACATCTCCCACTCGTCCAATTCTATCCATATAGGTCATCCAGTCACTAAGACCATGTAAGAAAGTCACAAAGACCATATAGGAACATTCAATTCATACTCCAGGGAAAATGGTTCGTGCGACAATAAGCACACTGAGCAATCACTGCTAAGAAAGTTGTTACACTTAACTTAGCTGCTCTATAGAACTAATCAGAGACATCAATAACTTGCCTTTACCCCAGATTAAATATTTATATCATTATGAACATCTCTAATCCCTCATATGACAACTATGTCAAGAGCATGTTCAACATCTCAAATCAATACCTTTATTGACAATTACATTTTTAAGTACCTAACAAAAAAATGTAACTGGTCGACCAGTGAATAAGTATTACAGATGTAAATCAATTTTAATCTTCCTTTTCAGCTAGAATCTATTCATTCTAATCAGTCGCTTTCCTAGTTATGCTCCAAGACCGAATCATCCATAGTCAATAGGACACACACTAAAGTAGCAAACACTGATTAAAATTTCAAGTAGACAGCTAAATAGTCACTTAGGGTAAGATTGAGATTAACTTATAATCTCAAGGGGTCTCACATAGTAGAGAAGCAGGGATCCATTCTCCTACTACCCTTATTGTCGCTATAGCACATGTGGTATGAATCACATGCTACGATGTTTTTCTCTTTACCAAAAAGAGTGCATGTTTTTCTCAAATATTTAACATCGTACAGATTTCGATCTAGACATACCTAACGTCTAATCCGAATTCAACTTATGAATTCCAATTTGGCTTTAAACATGTTTAGTAAATGGTGGGTGCATTTACTTCAATCATTACATAAATGATCTCATCTTGATACAAAAATCAAGGCGACCTTAACTTATGAGTATGTCTCTATTCACAACTACATAAGCTGTCTCATAAGTAATGGTTTTATCTCTATTTATACTCAACAAATAGAGATAATTGTCCATATGAGTGGACCAATCTCAGCCTGCCAACATGCTCATCGAGACTTTTTCCAAATGTAACAAATACATTTACACTGAATAGATCATGATATTTCATTTATATAACAGTCTTTACAATATGTTATATCTTGTGTAGTCCCAAAGACTTCACATGTTCATGAAATGACTCTTTAGTCAATGGCTTAGAAAAGGATCTGCAAGCATTGCTCGGGTAGGGATGCACTCAAGAATTATCTTTTTCTTGTCAGCAATATCCCTTACAAAATTGTATTTAATTTCTATATGCTTGTCTTTGCTGTGATATTTAGGATCCTTGGAAAAAGCTATAGCAGCTTGATTGTCACAATTCACTGTAACAGGGCTCCCACTGTCCTCAACAATCTTCAGATGCTTTAGGAACCTTCTCAACCAGACAGCTTCTTGTACAGTCACTTGCACAAGCCGCATACTCAGCTTCCATTGTCGACAGCGCTAACCAAGCCTGTTTCTTGCTGTTCCATGAAATGGCACCTCCATTCAGCAAAAAATATAGCCAGATGTGGATTTTCTGTCGTCAAGGTCCCTGCCCAATCTGCATCTATATAGCCCTTCAAGCTCAGCTTTGATCCTTGGAAGCAGAGACAATAATCTGCGTCCCTTTGAGATATCTGAATATCCTTTTTACCGCTTTCCAGTGTCTCGATCCTGGGTTTGACTGGAAACGACTAACTAAGCCAACACATAGCTTATATCAGGGCGAGTACACAACATAGTGTACATCAAACTACCAATGCACTAGCATATGGTCTTTTCTTCATCTCGGCTATCTCTTCAGGAGTCTTGGGAGACATACTTTTGCTCAACAACACCTTTCGCTGTAGGTGTTTGTTCAACGTTGCAATCAAACATATTGAAGTGTTGTAGTATCTTAGATATAAGCTTCTTGGGACAAACCCAAAAGTCTTTTTGATCGATCACGAATGATCCGTACTCCTAAGATATACTCAGCTTCTCCCATGTCAATTATGTCAAATTGTGATGAAAGCCAAGACTTGACATCAATCACAACTTTTAAGTCACTTCCAGCTATAGCATATCATCAACATATAATGATAAAATGACCAACTTTCCTTTATCCTTTCTTAGGTAAACAC